>JANHGN010013108.1:0-70792 GCA_024605025.1 Megaceryle maxima
ATAATAGAAAATAAAATAAAAATTACCATCACTAAATACTGTTCAAAACTAAGGAGTCACAAAATGAGCTTAAGCTATGTGTGGTTAGTACTAACATGCATGATAGAGCTAAGAACACGGTATGAAAATCAGATATTCAATACATCAAAATGCACAGGATTTTTCAAGTGATGAGGACCAGAATTACAGTTATCTCTAGACAGAGTAGACTACTGCAGCTGGAAGGGACCTGCAGCTGCCTGACCAAGTGAGAGCATGTTGCTTAAAGGCACTGTGCAAATGCCTCCTAAACACT
Organism: Megaceryle maxima; assembly: GCA_024605025.1. Taxonomy (NCBI): domain Eukaryota; kingdom Metazoa; phylum Chordata; class Aves; order Coraciiformes; family Cerylidae; genus Megaceryle; species Megaceryle maxima. The sequence goes on from JANHGN010013108.1 coordinate 296, forward strand.
GACAGGCTTGGGACACCAGCTCCCTCTCTAGGAAGCCTGTTGCAGTGTTGGACCACCCTCTCACTAAAGAGAGGCTTCCTCATTTCCAGTCCACACCTCCCCTGACTACTTTAAAATGAATAAAACTGCCATCCACAAACTTGTTCTTGGATTTGAGCAACAGCAAACAACAAGGCAGACAACGACTTACATAAACTTACGGGTTGAAAAATATTTCATCCCTGGTTTGGCAGACTAGTTGAAGGTGTCCCTGCCCATGGCAGGGGGGTTGGAACTACACGATCTTTAAGGTCCCTTCCAGCCCAAACTATTCCAGGATTCTATTTCAAACCTTCTTTTTACTTTCCCCTCCTAGAGGACAGTGTGATAAAACATAAAAGATGCAACAGAAATGGAAGTTCAATGATAAACTCTACAGTACAAGCACATCTTCCTTCACATGTTCCCAATAGGTGGCAACAGAATACCAAAAATACAAAGTAGTTCATAATCCTTTCTTCACCCACAAAGTCACTCAAGTCCCATCCCAACTTCTATCGGTGAACTTGCACCAGCAATTTCAGTCAAATGAGTCACTGCGTCTCAGCAACAGAAACTCTCAGGACACTTAATGTCAGAAGCCAGAGAATTCACAGAACAGAAACAAAGGATTCGTTAAAAAGCTAGTCATCATGAAACAATCAACTGATGGCTTTTATACTCAGGGTTTATCTGAGGGAGGAAACAGTAACATAAGGTTTCTGCACATGAAAGAAGAAATGTTAAAGGAGGAGGAATGCTTTACACTCACTTTTCTGTTGTTGCTGCCGACATCCACACCTTGGTCTTTAGCAGTATTTATTTCCAAAGCTAAATAAAGGAGTGAGCATTTTTAAACAAAGCTTTCAGCTGACAGCTCCCAGCTTTATCAGCAGTTGGCAGGTCCAAACTAATCCCCCGATTCTTTCTGAGTAATGACAAGAAATCAAGAGTTCTCCTTCCCTTGATAGTTACAGGACTATTTTGTTTGTGGCACAAAACTATACAAATCAAGTCTAAAAGATGACTACTTACTTGCTTTCAAAACCAGCTAAGTCACTGTCCAAAGAAATTGTTTCTGTTGTAATCTCCACCTTTCTGACACTGCCAAAGAAGTCTGTTATCAGAACGTTTTGCGGGTCTCGCTGAAAGAGATCAGTTCTGTGCCCGGGAGTGGAAACACACAAACTTTTCGGACAGACCTGAAACTGGAAACCAAGACAGACAATCAAATCCTGTCCCTCACTCATCAATAGTCTCTACATACACCTCCCAAAATCAAACCGTTAAAAAACACCACACTTAACTTGCATTAATTTCAGGACAAGCTCCACAGCTGGAAAAGATTGAACAAAAACATCAAAAAGGCATAAATATCCTGATTATGTGTTTCAGAAAACCTTTATCCTGGTGGTTATGCCATTAGAGCTTAGAAATGCTTCTGTGAAAGCCAACCACCAATTACATCTAATTGATTAAATGCAGAAATACATTCCTGAATATAGATGCAGCAACGCTGCTATAACCTTCCGAAAAGCACAAGTGGGTATAAATCCTGTGTGTTTACCAAAGGGAGGCAGCTAAGGCCCTGATAAGTAGCTAATAGTAAAGGCTTCAGAAAGAAGCAAGAGTTTACATTTTGATTGAAAACAAAACAGCTCTTGGTCTTATTTCTAGTTTATCGCCTGCAAATTAATGCAGAATTAGGATCTTCAAATATAAGAGGTGTTTTATGTAGATGAAGTTCAGAGACATCCTGTAAAACCTACAAATTACCTATGTATCTCAGTGTTTATGTTACCTATGTATTTTGTCTGCTTATCAATTCCACCATATCCACCACCCACTGCAACACCTGGAAGACAAGAACAGCACTAACAAACTGTTTTCAACAGACTCGGTTCTGTATCAAGGTGCATGTGGAGAAAATAAATGGATGTAAAAATGACAGATTCATTGTAGCAGTCAGAATCTCTGACATGACAGCATGCCTGTTAAAAGAAGATGGTTGTGCACCCGGCAAATATTCAAGGAAAAAAACCACTGCATTTTGGACACAATGCCTTTTTGCATAAGTCCTACCACACTTTCCACAAAAGTCTCCAATGTCTCCCACCTGGGCAGATTCCTTATTTCAAGGCATCTTGTAATGCACAAAATGTGACAAATAATAATGGGTTTGTCTTTTTGTTAATAATGCTACATAGCTTAAAGTGTCATTAAAGACCAGCCCAAAGCCTCACTCACCCCAGCCTCCTTGACGAGCTGAGTTTGTGTCTCAGTCGTTGTAGGGCACTTCACAGCCAAACACACAAAGGACTAGACCCAGGAGCTAGACACACACCCCCGTGCAGCACTGCCTGGGCAGTTTTATCAGCACATGTTGCTCTGCATTCGACTGCCTCGTGGGCAGCCTGCAGAGCACCTGGTGACAGTGAGTCCCTGTAGGCTCCAGCCATAAGGAACGTTCACCAGAACAGACCAATGTACAGGACAATGAAGGATCCTCTCCACATGGGTGCTCAACTTCCTTAACCTTAAATTCTCCCAAGTGATTTTCACAAGCAGGCTCTTCAATCACTGCATGCCGAGCTCATACACCTAATTACATCATGGGACAGCTCTTAGAAGGTTGCATTCTTAGGAAAAAAATCACAGGTCCTAATTAGCTCAATGCAGATGCAACTTCAATTATCCCAGATTATTACTGACAAACCCTCCGAGTTTCAGCCCATACCTCCCAGCAGAAATTCTGTGCTCAGCCTGACACAAAATGCATGGGCTGTGTGGCTCCTCCTCTTAGGAGAGAGACATACATTTAAAAAGTTTCACAGAGAGAAAACATCTCTGGCTTTTCTTCATAGAGGACAGATTTACCTCCCCCTTCCTCCTTTCTGCTCCATTACTGTTTCTCTTTCATACCTTGTCTTTTTGTCTAAGCCTGTAAGCCTGCAGTGCAGGGAGATTTCACCTCACCTTCCCCTCTACCTCACTGCAGGTACAGGTATGTATATCCACTGAGCTCCCTCTTAATGATCCCCAGCTCTCCTCTTGGCAGAGCATCACAGCTGCTGAAGATAACACAGAGGCAGATCAAATCTTTCTGTCATCCTCCCTGTGAAGTGAAAATGAACTAGACTCATCAGCATCACACTTCCCATGCAAAGCCACTTGTCAGTACACAGAAACCCTCTTAAGTTTTAGTTTCACCAAAATGCAATCCATCTTTTTGAACTCTGCTCCAACTAAGGGCACAAACGTAAAAACTAAGTCCCTGAAGTAAGCTATAAAAGCTAAATATTTCTTTTAATCTCACTATTTGATACAGAAATCTATGCTGCAGTTAAACCATTAAGTCTCTCCTCCAAGCTCTCAAGAGTGTAAACGTCCCAGTCCAACTGCATCAGCACTGGAAATGGGAAGCTGATACTGCACCCAACTACTTCTAACCTGTCCCACAACAACTTGCTACCGTAAGAAGCCCAGATGAATCTTGAACAAAAATGTACAATGGCACTCAGAAGAGCAGAGTATTAAAAAAATCTACCTAGCATCACTGTGAGAAAAGGAGGACTGCAAAGCAATTACACCACAGCAGACTACCAGTAATAACAGGTCTGTTAACAGGAAAAGAAGGGAAATACTGGCTAAGTGAAATGTGTCCAGTTTTTCCATTTATTTTTTTAAGTAGGATCCTATTCAAACAAAGCTAAACAATTCCCTCGAAATGGGAACTTTGTTGTCTCGACTTTACAACATTTTTATCTATTTTATGACAAATGATCTCTCATTTAGAATTTTATTTGAATCTTATTTTAAAAGTTCAAATGTGTGACATTTCAATTTAGTCTTTACTTTTTTGGAGTTGTCATCAAACCAGAAGTCAGTCATTTGCACAGCTTTATGCCATCCCTTAGCAACACAGATGGAGCAGGTGGGGAGTAGGTGGACTGGATTATGAAAAGAGATGTCTCATTCTTTGCAGGAATGCAACATCCCAATCTTAGGTGGATGTTGGCCTGGTTTGAGTTAGAACAGAACTAATTATGTTCAGTGATTTTACTTCTCAGCCCAGTCTCTTCTAAGTAACTGCACTGTCTGAAGCTAACAGTGTCTTTTCACAGTGTCTGCTTTTAGCAGCAATAACACTGGATGTTAAAAGTCACTACCAAGCACTGGCATGCAGACCAAGGCCACTGCTACATCTTGTGTACCATGCTGAGGGTGCAGAAAGCAAGAGTCTGAACCTGCAGGGAGGAGCAGCCAGGTTTGGTGACCCTAAACAGACCAGCGAGGGATTCCAGCCCATGGACACCCTATTTGGTATAAAGCTGAGGGCTCATGAGGGTCAAGCCTCTTCTTCAGTGGCCGGTGTCCAAGGAGAACTCTGTCCATTCTACCTTTGATCCTGATCCATGTGATCCTACACCCAGTCACCGGAATCCAGCTCCTGAATCCAGCTCCCATCTGGGCCGAGTCCGGTCTGGGACTTAGCCAGTGCCTGCTCCACAGCATCAGTGGTGATGGGGACGTTACTGCCATCGGGGGGGTGGGCTTGATACTGGGTTTGTTTGTATTTGTGTATATTCCCTTTTGTTATTATTATTATTTTCATTAAAGCTATTCTAGCTTTCTTTTCCAATCCTTAGGTCTCTCTCCCTTATTCCCTTTCTCTGCCCCCTTTGGGAGGGAGAGGGGTGAACAAAGAGCACCCGTTACAGGTCGAAGGGGCTGCCCTGACAGATGTGACAAGAAGCTCTTTTAAGAACAGTTGGAGAAAATCAAAGAGGTGATGGGATAGAAGTGGTGTAACAATACGTAGTACTTCTGAAAGAGCAGACATTTGACAGAAGAACAAACAACTAAACACTAGCTAATAATTTTAAAGCTACTTAGCAAGCCACTTTTCCTGAGTTTGGAAAGCATTAACTTTAAAATATCAGTCTTGGATAAGCAGTAGGTCCTTGTTCTTAAACCGACCCAACACTAACAGTGCATTTTAGTGCCAAAATATTCCCTGTAGCCACAGGCAAATATATGGGCTTGTGCTCTGCCCATGGACTAGCCATAGATGCTGGTTTGGAACTCTTAGATGAAGCCTTGAGAAGCAGCGACTCAAACTCAAGAGATCACATTTGCTATAATATGTGCATATTATGACTCGGTACACGAACATCACAAGTTATGAGGTATTTGGGTCTCTTCCCAGAGCAACAACAGGAGATGGATGTATGATAAAATGACTTGCACGATGTCAGGAATTTACCAATATGGGATAACTTCCCACAGCCATTCCCAAGTACCTGGCATATTGGCAAACAACAAATACGCAAGGGAGAATGTTTAGATATTTTCTCCAAAGAGCTCAAAACTTAAACTACTTGGCCAGCTAACAGGCTGGATTAACCTCTAGCTGGCTAGACTAGCTAAACCACCTCGCAGATGGTGTGTTATAAACCAGTGGCCACTCTTCATTTTTTATGACTTGTTCTTTTTTAAACACCAATTCAATTTCTGATTTATAGAATAGAGTTCCAAAGTGCTGTTTGAATGAACTGGCCAGAAGAAGATACTTAAGCGATAAAGAACGTGCACGTTCTTCTTTAACAAGATTTATTTTAAACTTCTCTGTATCCCCACGATCACAAGGTATTGAGTTATAGGACAGAATTTCATTCCCGTGGTAGTAAGAGAATCTCGAATCTGTCACTGAATCAACATAAAAATCTGTGAAGTGTGGGCTGTTTACAGAATGAATTCTACTACACATCTAGCAGCCAGGCTGACACCATCCTCTGTAGACAGAGGGCGGCATAAAACTTTAGAGCTGCTGCTCCTTTGACAGAAATTAATTGCAGCAAATGTGCTCTGTAAGTGGTGGCTCTTAGATCTCCGACGTAACACAGCAGGCACCAGAGCATAATGTATTACTACAATCAAACTAGCATAGGAACAGTTACAAAGGGTTAATAGAGTAAATAAAATATGGTTACTTTTTAGATCATCTCACCCCTGAACACATCTAATTGCTATAGAGGCATTTTCACAAATTTTGTCATAGTTTATCTGGTTGGTTTGGGCTTTTTTTTCCTCCCGTCTCATACCTGAAAGCTACAATTAATATTTACCTAAGACATAGTTAACTCCAAACACTGAAGAATCTGGACATATCTTGCTCTGGAATCTATGCAGATATACAGAGGAATTGGTCTCTGCAGGCATTCGTGAGTGTACGGTAGAATTTTAACTGTTTAATCACCTTTGCAAAACGATATCAATGGCTGCAACCAAACCACTGTCACACCGAGGACAATGCTTGAAGTGTTACACTACAACTACATTTGATAATGGCAAAATGACCCTTCCTGCATAGCTGCTTCTGAGAGAAACAGCAGGAGAATAAAAAAGCATTTTGAGACCCCTACAGACAACATAAATTAGTTTTGAAACTGTGAAAGGTATTAGCATATTCATGACTGTTGAGTATTCTACTTACTAGGTCATTCATGTTCGTCTGGCTGGCTGGATGGATTTCCTCCAAGAACTCCAGCACATAGAACGTGTATCTGTCCATAAGATGAACGCCGATCCCGAGATCAGGTTGATGCTTAAAAACAACACACAGCAGTCACTGGGCGTTTGCAGAAGAGAACTCAGTATTGAGGAGAGGGAACAGAATGCAACTGCCTATTACAAAAGTTAAGTATAAAGTTTTTTTGTTCTTAGGCAAATAACATAAAGAAAATGACTAGCCATGAAGAAACATATTGATGACAAGCTGAACAATAGTTTACCTTCATTTTTCTAGACTATACCCCAGTAATCTGCATGTTTGACAAAAAGCCCGGAACTCTCTCTCCCTAATGGTCCAGTACAGGTTTGTGGGCTGCCTCGAGCTTCTTAGAACTTGGAAAACAGGGCTCTGAGAGACAGCTTATTTTACAGCACTGCACAGGGTCAGGTAATCCTGGCCTGCTGGGTTTGGCCTGGCGAGGATCTGTTTGCTATTGCTCCTGTAATTCAGCTGGGATCTAATCACACCATGTGAAAGGTAGTGGGCATATTTTTATCAAGCATAAGAAGTCCTAGACTGACTATTCCCCTCACATATCTCTCAGCAGTCTCCCCATAAAGAGGCAAGCAGAGAAATCCACTGTTAGCTCGGTTCCTTGGGACAGCGCACAAAACACAGGCAAAGCACAGGTGCAAGTTTTGTCAAAACCGCATTTTGTAACTAAACACCTTACACATTCAGCAACTGGAAGGGAATTTTTTAGTTAAAAACCAGTAAGATCTGTGCTTTTAACTCAAGCATTCTGAAAACTGTCTTCAGGATCACAGAAATCTACTTACTGATAACGAATCTTCTCCGACTTGGCTGCTAGCCAAGGCCATTATATTCGGTGAATAAAAGCGCTCATACATGGATGCTCCTTGACAAGTATCGATAATAAACAACAATTCATTGTACCTGAAAGAAACAAAACAGCCTCCTTAGCCTTCTCTCTTTAGGCAGCATACACACGCTTTGGGTTTAGTTACCAGGAGAACTGGTGGGGACCTAAGGAACAGAAGAGTTCACACCAATGGATTGCAAGATGCCAGTTTAGACAAAGCAAAGCATTTGAGCAGCTGTGACTGCCAGTGAGACTTCAGGCGTTTGTGAAATATGGTATTTAACCTCTAAATAACATTTGTTTCTTACCTTCTTTTCTGCCACATTTGTTCAAAGGCATCAGCAAGTTCTACATTTGTGATTTCTTCAGAATCTTGAAATTTTAGGAAGCCGTTTCCACCATGGCCTGAGAGCAAAGCCCAAAGTTAGGTGAGTATGTAGGTTGCAAGAAGATACTCAGATTGGCTGACTATTTTTCTATTAAAAAAAAAAAAAGGCAAACACTATTCTCTTTTTCCAAAAAGATTAAAACAAAAGGAAAATATTAATCCAGTGAGAACAGTACACAGACATCATCTAAACTGGAAACTGTTCTTGCTAAATACTGCCTTACAGTTTTCTTCTGAATTAGCATGACATGCTGAGAAAAGAAAAAAAATCCTTTTCTTGACCCCTTTGTTCGGTTGGACTCCTGATGGGATTTTATGCTTTCAAACAGGCCCATCCAACTGAACAACAAACATTAATAAACTGCATACAGAAATCTGTAATTACCTGTCATATATATTAGAATATTGCTTCTGTCATCAGAAAGAAGACGTTTAGATCGTGGTGTGCTTGGTGGGATTCTTCCTGTTAATACGCGCAAGAAATTTTCAACAGTAACCTACGAAGAGAAGTATAAAGTAATTGTCTAAACAGAAAAACACTGATTGACAACTCTAGGCTGGGTTACATAAAATAATCATTGGAACACTAAAGTATGCAGCATATCTAGCCAGATGTAACGTCGCGTGGTGTAAACTGCACAGACATTTTCTGTTTATGGTTTTACTGCAGGTTCACAGTAATATGGTACCTTTTACTTTACTCCACTAACATCGCCCTGTTGCTTTATTACATCCAGTAGGTCTACTACCATTATGGTTTCTAGGTAAGTTTTCATTGCTCTGAAAGCCTGTCAGTATAGAGCTTTATTCTGCCACAGCTGCTCGTGTACTCACAGAGCAATCCAACCCTAGTGTGTGTTACCGTGGAAAAATTAAAGTTTAAATTCCCTCTGCAATTCAGGAAAGGAAAAACAAGATCAATTTCAACTACATAAATTTTGAGCGATCAGGTAAGACCCTGGGTCTGGATGGGGACTGTTAATCACCCTATAAAAACTTTCTCTTTGTGCAGATGCGCCCAGCTCAAACGCTAGCAACACATCCATAGGCAGGACAAAAGATGATAAAAAGAGCACATCTCTATTTCAGTGTCCTATCTTCACTGCTTTACACAAACCTTCAAAGAAAACATCTACTATATACTGAAATTTGCTCCTACGTACCTTTAGTAAATATTATATAGCACTATTAAACTATGCAGTTGTCCAATTTAAGATCAGCTGGTAAAGACACTGAAGGAATCAAAGGAAAAAGGTAAAGGTGATTGGAAACAGATTTCTATACAGTATTTACTTTGAAGTAATTATTAGGTTATGATTTTTGGTTTATTTTGATTGAAGATACGCTTAAGATTAGGAATTCAAGTGGGTCTCCCTAATAAGCATTTATTTCACTTGCATGCCAGAAGTTTCACAGTGGTGGTGTTTGCAAAATGAGATGCTGAACAGTCATTTGCAAAGAAGAGAAATTCCAGCTGTGTGTGTATTCCTAATCCATACAAGGAATTCCATGTATTCCTTTAACTGTGGAGACTGCCGTATTTAAAACGGCCGCTACACAACATGTTTCTAGTAGAATAAACTTCAGATACAAAACCAAGTACTGGGGGGGGGTGCTTTAAACTTACCAGTTGATAATAAAAGCCCAGACCTAAACCAATAACGTAAATAGAAAGACTTCCTCAGACTTGACCAATGTTGTAACAATCTTCCAACCAACACTAGACACAAAGACTTAGTAATTCAATTAGAGCACAGTCACCTCATAGCTTCTGTAATCCACTTCCACATCGTCGCCGTAGACATTTAACTCCATGTTTTTATGGCTAAACACAGTAGCTGGTTTGGGATTTCGGGGATTACACGCCATGTCATCTGCCAGCATCAGGACAATGTGACTATGGGAAGCATGACAAGAACATTTCAGTCATTCTACTTTCACATAACAGTCGAATGGAAATTACAACAGCACTGTCCCATGACTATAACAATAGCTTATAATATTAGGATTATTCCTGGAACTGTAAGTGAAACCTTGCTTAGTTACACCCTATTTCCTATGGACATCCTTACTATTATAGAGATACCACACATGGAAATGCAGCTAGCTGTACCTATCTCCAGGATTGTCAGGCCCAAGACAAGCATGAGAGTAGCTGACATCAGCAGCTTTATGACACAGACTTACCTGGACGCAGGCTGGCAGAACTCTTCATAAAATAAAAGCTAGAGATGATTATGTGGTGCTAAATCATTTCAACCCAGCTCCACAGGAGAAAGCCCAGCCTGTTTGCACCTGCTCAGACAGGCCACTTAAAAACACTATGATTATTTTAAATTAAATTTGAGGAGCTCCTGAACATTTCTCAAACCATTATACTATATCTGATACACTACTGTATGATTATCTGTGTTAATGGAATTCTCCTGAAGAACACACGGGGGCTGACACCAGACATTTTGTCCTCTTGGTAATACCAAGAAACAAAACCAACACAGCATTCCATAGCACCGAGATTGGAAAAAACCCAAAGCAGCACAGTATAAATCTGTTCCAACCTGCATGCAACCAAATGTCTCTATTTCACCTGTCAAGGTTAAGTTTGGGTCAAAATCAAAATAACAAGTAGTCACTGGATAATGTTAGCCTTAGGAAGAACGTGCCAGAGATGTCTGGAACACGGTGAAGTCAGTCCTTTCCTTGGATAACCCTGTCTTGGATATAGCTTCTCCTGGACTGTAATCTTTGCGTTCTCCTCAACAACACTTACAAAAGGAAAGCTCTGCATCCTGCTAAGAATGCTGCTAATTCAGACTCTGAGGTACACCATTGTAAATTAAACCACGTCCTGCTATTTAAGCACCGTTTAGTCACTGTTCATCTGTGTCTGCACAAGCACTTTAAGAGTAGAGTCTTAGTCTAAAACACTGTTGGCTTTTTGAGGTTAATTTCCAGATCCTTGGGTATGGATAAGAAATGGGTCAGGCTACTGAACCACAGAAATCCCCAACCATGCTGCAGCTTTTGCAGTACCTCTAAAAAAGCCAGCTATTTTGACCTTAATGGTGAAGATGGATAGTTGCAGAGAAGATGGAAGTTCTCAGGTAAAGGGGAAAAAAAACAAGTGAAAGAATTTCTAAGGTAGTGCCTAGGGCTTCAAAGGCTATACAGGAGAGAAGACAGGTGCTTCTGAATGAGATGTGAAATAAATAAATAAATAAATAAAAGCCATATTTCTGTGGCTTTCAGCCCCCAGTGCTTAGGCAGTACCATCCTCTGGATTTATAGTCCCCAAACGCTTCCAAAAATCACATTTCAACATCCCCTCTTTCAACTACCCAGAAGTCACTCCCATCTTTTTAAGAATGAACATGACAAACAGGACAACAGTGCCACTGCATTCACCGCCGAGTGGAAGGTGAGGGGGGACTCCAGGGACCACGCTTCTGGACTTGGACAAAAACCACCAGACAAATTTAATCCGGCAGAACACGCATTTTGCAGTGATGAAGCGAGCCAGGCTTCTCTAGGCCGACGTGCTGGAGGCACTACCAGTCCCCTAACCAAACATCAAGAATCAGCACTACCAGGACTTCCATAGGAGCCTGTGGACACACGTAGCCTATTGGATAATGGGTGTCGGTGCCTAAAACTCATTTCCACAGTTCTGGTGCAAGTTGAGTTCCAAAACAGCTGGATGGAACTGTGCTAGCATCCCTAGAACTTCCAATAGAAACACAACTAAAAGACACTTCAGAACAGTTTGTCACCTTCCTAATGCTGCTGTCAAAGAAGGGATGCTATTCTAACCATCGCGCAGTCACTAGGTTAGCGCCTCGTACGGACAAAGCTGCTGGTTTCACCACCGCGCAAAACGGATTGTTCAAGGCTGCTTTCCATACGTAGGAGCTGCTTTGTTCAGGGTCTTCAGTTTTGAGACTCTCGGTGTAGTTACAGGTGTGGAAGTCTTACACTGCAGTACAGCTTAGGGCTATTAACATCTCCCCACCAAAAGGAAATTAAAGCTCAGCAAAGGCCGTTATCTCAGAGTAGTACTTTCATCACTGAATGCATTGATCCATTTCCACATTATGCTTTCACCAGTTTACTAACTGGTACATTCTAGTGGCCAGACAGCTCCTGGTGTTTTTAATCTAATTAGCCTGCTCCAGCTGGAAGCTTCATTATATAACTTGTTGCTTTTCCTTTTGAGCGATAGTGCCGTACTTGGCGATACACTGACGCGATCGCATCCTTCCATTTTACTTTCACCCAGCTGAACTGGGAAAAGTATTTCTATACTGCTTCAAACAAGAGAGAACTTTAAGAGCACATTTGCTAGGAATGGTATTCATGAAGATTCCCTCACCTATCAGGAATGCCCAGCCTCTTGACACTTCTGTATACTGAAAGGGTATTTGCCACGTGACGATAATTAAACCAGAATCGAGACGTACACACCTTGGGGGAAAAAAAGAAAAAGAAAACACATTAAATAGTGTAAAAGATACAAATCAGCCTGGCACATTGCATCAGAAGACTGTGATTGCAGGAATATCACCAAACCAGTAACAAACCAGAAAGAATACAGCTACACCAAGAAACTCGTGATACAAGCTATAGAAATCTGTTGCATCAAAGCAACAAATGCTGAAAATAGAAGCTAAAAAGAGTTCTTAGCATACTGACTCATTAAAAAATTACCATAAAACCCAACTAAGTATAGAAAGAGGCACTTTAGGGAATAATTCAGCAATAGAAAGTGGACAAGCTACATTTTTAATTTATTTTCTCCATACTAAATGGAAGAATAAAGAAGGAAGAATTCTTCTCATCTCCATAGCAAACCCATTCTGAGAGAAATCCTGCACAAAGGCCTGAGTGGATTCATGCAGAAGCTACACAGGGGAAAATACACTGAGGATGTTTACATTTAAGGAGTCACACACAACAAAGTAAGAGCCAAGTGAGAGCTCTAACCAAAATCTGAACACAAATTCTCAAAAAATGTCAAAGGAGTTCAGGTTCTACCGTCCCAACAGGCAAAGGGTTGGGGATCAGCCACGTCCGTACTTAAGCTATCCCCCAGGCCAAATATTATTTAATTTGTCCCCAGAAACCTCAATCCAATGAGATTTCAAACACCTTCAGAGGCAGTCTGCTGCTGCAGTCCCTGACCAGCTGTGTCACTGTCCTTTGGCTTAACTTCAGTTCGCTACTTTTTGTTTGTTCCACACCAAGGACAGCGATTCCCATCGGGGGACAATTTTTCCTTTGCTTTTACAAGTCTTTCCAACAGACAAATGAAGAAGCATTTTAGAAGCAGTTACTTCAAAATAAAATAAATAAATAATAATAAAAAGAAGCAGGAACAAGCATTTCAGATGGTTTTTAACTTTTCAGCTTTAAGTGTACAGCTCTACTTTAACTAGAAACATCTTCACGTTACACTGCGTACCATCTTTTCTCTAGCTTCCTCATAAGAAGAAATGACTAGTAGCTTAAATAATAACAATTCAGCCTGAAAGGATCCCCTCGTGTCTTGATCATCCCTCCAGTGAGGAATTTCAAGAAGGCCCAAGGGAATCAGGCCATGAGAACATCTGCCTTTCAGCAAGACGTAAAGCTCTGAAGACTAACTGTGGCCAATCTAGCTGTAACATTTCAAGGTCTTATCATTTGCCCCTTTCCTCCCTTACAACGCAGCTGAAAATGTGTCTACGCTTTAAATACAGCTATTCACACTGCAGCATGGTAATTCAAGCTACTGAGATGAGATTGCACTGCCATCCCAGGCTTGAAGTCCCTGGTAGCAGTAAACCCCTCCCTATTTTACAGCTTAAAAAATTAGTCGCAATTGTTATAAAGCTTAATTGTGAACTCCTGAAAAAATATAATCAGCAGAGAATCTGTTGAGGACAGAAAGCGTAGCTCCTTGGACCTCATTCTCCACTTTCTTTGTGTGCTTTTATGGGTACTAATAAAAACACCTACTCGTTATCAGTATGAAAGTAGTACTTGATGCTTAAAGAGTTTCAAGTTTGTACACTGTAGAATATAAAAATTATTCCTTCTAATTCAATTTATTGTTAACTTTCCTTTTATATTGCTCAGTTTTAGTATCCGAAAAACAAACAGCTGCTACTGAGTAATTACAATAGTGTTCTGAAACAAATTAGTCATTAAGACCTGAAGCGTGATTAAGAACCAATTGTGCAGCATGATTCACAGCTAATAAAAGATTCATGGCAAAGAAAAAAAAAAAATAGGATAAGAACAGCTGATCTAAACATTATGTTGCCTGCACTTACTTAATTCTAAACCTGTTATCGCAAGTTCACAGGTTGTAAGAACGAAAATCAGAAACGAATTGCAGCCTTCTGGTCAAAGAGATTTATTTTGCAGATACCAGAAGTGCAGTCTTTAATAAGCAGCATGGAAATCTAACTGTTTTAATGTTATCAGAACTTCTGTTTTATTAATCCTGCCATACAGCTATATGCTTTGAGATCTTGAAGTCATACTGAAAGGGTAATTTTATCGTAGCGTAACAAACGTGCAGGCACAATTTCAAAATTATTCATTTCCGAGTCTTTCATCTTTGCATTTCTTTCAAATGAACAGAATTCTTGAGCAGCTGTTGAAATTATGGCTCCTGATGAAAACCTGTCAACTTGAGTGGAGGAAAACCTGGAACACGCTTACCAAAACTGCCCAGTTATTGGTATGTCCACTTCTAAAGAACTGGTCGGCTTGATCCTGAAAGATGGAGAAAATATTTGGTGTTTTTCAGCAGAAAGAAAGAAACACCCTTCCAGAGATACTTCTGTCGTTTCCACAAAACACTGTTCAATGGATCTGTTTACCACATCTTAGCACTGAAAAAAAACCTTTAAAAGCCCCGAGAGAGGTGTTTTTTCTTATTCTGTTTGTACATTTCATGCAAGTTAATTGTTCCGCATCTTTCCCTGAAACTTGCTAAATGATGGTGTAGAAAGGACTATTAGTCACTTGCAGCTTAGTTACGGCCAAAAGCCCACACATCTCTATTCTAAATGACACTTTGAGAACAAAACTTAATTATTTATTGACCTACAGTTTCTTCCTTAAGGAGAAAAGGAGCTTGGATGCATTCCTGTTTTCATTGTTCCCCTCCTATTTTCAAGGGCAGGTTAAGTGAACCTTCAATTTTAAACCATTTTCAGTCCAAAGGGTTAAACTTATTTTCCAAATTCAGGACCTATGACATCAACAACCTCCTCTATAGCCTGTGCTATCCACAGTTACTCTCACTGTGCTTTGCAGCAGAGAGGGCCTTTTTTTTCTTTAACAGAGAGCAGATGTCAGGACACAGAAAGGGGAGACGAATTCCCAGGGGTGAGGGAACGAGTCTGTCACGGGACAGGAACCCAGGCTTGCTGATTCCTGATCAGACTCGGTTTAAGGCTCTGAGGGGAGCTGAGCCGATGCCCGTGGTCTCACACAGAACCCACAGCAACAGCAAAAGCGTGTGTTAAAATAAACGTAAAACATACTGTACTTCAAGTAGCAAAAATCTGCAGTTTATTTAGTAATGAAAAAACCCAAACCTCTAAAACTATTTCTGTTGTGTATTTTCTCTGCCGTCTGTAACTAACAATGACAAATAGTACAATTTGTTAATAAAACAAGAATTCGAACGCAAACAACACTCCAGATGTAGCGTGGGCACTGTGCAAAAAGCAGAGTTACCGAAAAACGAAATTACTCCCACTTGAAAAAAACAAACCCAACGTAGAGTAGCAGCTCCTTCCGTGGGTAAACGCCTCGCAGCTGCGAGCGGGGCAGCGCCGAACTCCCCCAGGCCGGGAGGGGCCCCCGGGGCAGAGCGAGGCGGGGCCGAGCCGGGCTCGGGCCCGGACCCGGACCCGCGCGGGGCTGGGCAGCGTCCGCCCCGCCGCTCGGCACAGCCGCTCACGGGCCGCGGCCGCCGAAGCCAACAGGAGCCTCCCCTCCCAGAGCGACGCAAGCGGCTCGGCGGAGGAGCGGAGGGGAGACGATGCGAGCGCAGAGCCGGCGCCGGTCGCCCTCTCTCCCGCCAGCCTTCGTACCTGGACGCCGGCGGCGAGCGCTGCGGCGCAGCCCGCCAGGAACAGGGCCGAGACGGCACCCACCCGGCACGCGCCGGGCGCCGCGGCCGCCATCTTGCCCCGCCTCCTCCGCGAGGCTCCGGCCGCCGCAGGTGCCGGAAGCGACCTCTGCGCGTGCTCAGGGCGGCCGCGGGCTGCCGTTCGTTCTGTCCCGGCGCTCGGAGGAGCGGTGCCCCGGTTCTGACCCGCGCCAGGTGCTTAGTCACGTACCAGAGCTACCTCGCCGGCCCCGGGGGGGTTGCTTTAAAGGGGATTTTCGCAGCGCCGAGGCCGCGGCGGTAGATCTCGCCGCTGCCTCCGCCGGGAGGTGTAAAGCCGTCCTGCCCTGCCCTGTCCTGCTTTCCTCCGTCCCGCGGGCAGGCCCGGCTGGTGACACAAACCACGGTGGCCTCGCGTCTCGCTTTGGGCCGGGAAGGCTCGGGGGAGGGCTGTGAGAACAACTGTTTCTCGCAGCCGGCTGCCAACAAATACGCTGAACGAGCCGGGTTCGGCTGCTGCCGCAAGGGCAGGGCCGCCGGCGGGGCACAGGGGAGAGCGGGGCAGAGGAACAGCCCCCGGCGCGGCAGAGAAGCGGGTCTGAAAGTAGCTCTTTTGTCAAGGTGTCTTTGGCGCGTACGCCCCTCGGAGCCGGTGAATCATCAGATTTTTATTTCACTCTTCTGAACCACTTGGTATGATGCTTTCATTTCCACCAACTCATCCTGTCACCACCTTTGCTCAATTCCCCGACGCCTTCCATTAGTGAAGATTCAGAACCTGCCCTGAACGATGGAACGATTTCCCGCTCCCTGTACTTGTCATCAGTAATGAGCTTCTCAGACAGAAGCAGACTCCGTGTATTGATGCTGGAATGTCGGTAACATCACATCTGCTCTTTGAAAGCATCCCGGGTTTCCCCGACAAAAACAAAAAAATAAAAAAAATCACCTGCAATTAGATCACCTTTCCTTGTGCCTGAAGCTGACGAACTTGCTGCCTTTCGCAGGCTGCAGCCACCAGCTCTTGTGCCTGAACACATCTCCTGTGTGAGCCTTTCCTCAACCTACTGAGAAGTGCGATGGGCATCTGTGTCCCGGGGTGCTGCTCGTAAGATGCGCTGTTTATCTTCTTGCTCCAGACACCTAAATTAAGACTAAGGCCAAGCTTAAGCTTTTTTTCTTTCCCCTTCAAATGCTTCCACTTAGGTCTCTGATCATTCTCAGACGTGTCCAAGATGTGTCAGTAATTGAAAGGACAGGCAGCTATCTCCCAAGAGTGTGTATCTCTCCTGCTGGTTTATAAACTGGTGAGCTGACTTGGGAAGCTCCTCGTTACCTTTCAGCTCCCCTGTGGAGTTGGTAAGAAAACAAGTGACAGAAGGTCTCAAATTGTGACTGAACTTCTTTCTGTTAAGCTTAGCTCTTTGCATTTCTTATGAATATTCATCCTTTGGCATCACATATTTTGGTCAGCAGCTTTTCCCATAAAAATGATGTCATCAGCTGTATCCTGATGATGCATCTTTGAACCAGGCGTAAGTCCTGACGTTCGTACCAAATGAAAAGTCGGGTCAACTGTTACCACAGGGTAACTTCAGCTTACTAAGAAACATTCCTGACATGAGAAGTAATGAACATCTTTTCTGTGACTAAAACTTAAAACCAACCTATTCACTTAAAAATTCCTGAACCTTCTGAAACTGGTATCACAAGTGACCTTAATTTTGTGATTCCATGAAATACTTGATTTTGAGGTTTCAATAACATCCTTTTAAGGTCACTGTGTATGATTTGCTACAGAAGATAAAAAGAAATGGGAAAAAAAAAATTCTGTGATGTAGCATTGAAATGATGCAAACACAGGTTATCTCTACAAGCAGACACCTGCTACTCGTGCCGAGCACTTAAGAATTTGCAGATTTTCCTTACACGAAAGATCGCTTGTAGGGGGGGAGATGTTTAAAGTAGTATGTTTCACCAACAGCCAGATAATTAAAGCACATTTGTCCAGTCAGTAACACCATTAGTTTGCAGTGGTTCTGTGTTGGTTCTGCAGTCTAGAGGAAGGTTCAGCTGGCTCTTGATGTAAAAGCATAGCTGCAAACTCATCAGTCTTGTGTCACGTGCTGGCTGCTGCGGCGTGTGACCAGTGGTACGGTCGCACTGCAGGTGTTACTCTTTGATTGGAGGTGTTCAGGTCACACTGCAGCCTTTCCGCGCCAGGGCAGAGTCAGCACTGAGTTAAGGCAAGCTCAGTTTCCAAGCTCACTGGAATATTCCAAAAGCATGGCCAATGTTCGCTCTATGTCACGGAATCCAGTGCACGGTTTGCTTTTTTAGACCTGTCTCTGGTTTGCCTTCTGGATTCCCTTAGCCCGCTGGAGTGTATTTTGTAATGCATCTATTTCTTCTACTACTTCTGGCTTTTATTCCTTTACAGTCTCAGTCTTCCATGGACTTGAGTATTCACCCGACACGCATGAGTGTGCCAGTGCTTCAGGCATTATTCCTGGAGGTGGTATCACTTCAGGTTTTTTCCCCAGTAAGATAGTACCAAAAGCTTTGCCTTCGGCTTTCTTTCATCCTTATTCCCTTGGGCAGCTCTGAATACAGACTTGGTGTTTGCTCCTGTGCCCGTAGAGGATTTTTTTTTTGTCTAGAAATTAAGCTCTATGCTATCTGCTTCTGCCTCTTCATTCTGCTTTGTTTTCATGCTAATCACAGTAATTTTTGTGCTCTGAGTCTCCTCAGCTTGACCTTTGTCACAATATTTCTTGTACCTCATGCTGAGTAATTAGGAAGGACACCAAACATGTATCCCAAAATGATTTGTAATTAACACAACAGTTTAAAAGGCTGCTGTAACTGCAGCTGGTGTTCACATGGGTGCACATCTTGGTGACCTTCCAGACTCGTTCCTCCTCCAGCAGGTTGCTTAGGCCCTATTCCTCTAATCTATACCATCTGGAATTGCTCTCTAAGAGGCAGCTGTCGTCTTGCTCCTGTCCAGCATGGAGCCTTCCTCTGAGGAGGAGCAGCAATCCCAAGTGTAAGCCCATTCACTCCTAAAACAGGGATTTGTGCCTACTACAGTTTACCTGGCACTTTTGGATCACGTTTTGTTGTTGTTTTTTTTTTTTTTCCTATACAAAAAGTACCAGTTAAACACCTCTGATGTTGTCAGTATTAATCTTGATTATATTACCTGTATGCATCATAGTGTATCCTTTCTTCTATCCTCTTAATCTTTGTTCTCTGTTTCTTTTTTCTTGTTTTTATCAGACTTGAATGTACTGACTGCTAATTTTCTACTGTAGAAGATAAAAAATATCCCTTTGGCTGTATTTGTTATGCTTCCAAAAGGGAAATGAAAAGGCATTCTTGCAATGAAGTCAACAAGACCAGTTCCTAAGGAATCACCAGTAATAGTTTGACTGTGTTATCTCCCTAAGAAATGCACATTTGTTACTTGCTTTAGTGTGACTGTCAGTACAATAGATGTAAAAATTTGTACCAACCAGCCAAGTCTCCTACAGCCTGGTATCTGAGCTGATATAATGGCTACCTTCAAAGACGGAACCTGAATGAAACAAGAGTAATCAAGTTCACAATTGATCTTATTCATTGGGGTATTTTTCCATCTCTGTGAGTGGAAAACTGATTTGGCTACAGAATTTTTGTACTTTGAAAGGATTTAGAATAGCAAAGTAATACGGATACAAAATATGCAAAAAGGAAAAGGACATGAAAGAAATCTTGTTTCTACCGTTGAGCTAAAACACTTGTACCAAACTGGTTTTATCAATAGATTCTTTTTGAGCACTGGCTAAACACATGGGAACCACCACTTCCGTTTGTACCTCAACACTGGAGTCAAACCAGAGAATATTTTTTACTGTTGTTTACAAAGTAAGATTATAGACATCATTTTTTACAGTGCCTTTTGAGGTCAGAGCAGAGCACAGGCAGAAACCTTGAAACCTACAAAGAAATTCAGTTGACATTTGTTCTTAATGAATTAACCATCTACCTTGTCATCAGTCCCGTCCTGTCATTAATGACGCAAATACCACCAGGCATGGAGTTTCCAGAATGTTGAATTGTGTAATAACCCGGGATTTCATCTTCAGGAAACATGAGATTATAAACCATTCCAGCAGCTTGTCCTGTTGGTAAAATAAGAAAAATAAAGTACAAAAAAACAGTGACAGCTTGTTTACGTAATTTGTTAGGTATAATGGCAGTCCTGAAATAGGAATGCACATCACATGTGGTCTCAGTGCATCAATATTCTTCTCAGTAGAAAACAATGATAGAAACTTCTGTCAAAACATCCTAATTTATTAAAATAACAAAGTTTGTGGAAAAATACAGCAGTAAAAATACTTTCTATTTTTTAACATTGCCCCCTCGATTGTACTTTTCCATTAATATTTCAAAAAGGTTCCTTCTCAAATAGAAAATTCATGGGCTTTGCAATTAGGAACAAGATGACAATCTTAATTAAATTGCCCTAAATAAAGCTAAGTTTACAGCCATAGTTTTACTCTTGATTTCAGGCGGTGAACGTAACACATTGTGTCTTAGAATCATTAAGAAGTTACCGGTTTTATTCCACTACTAGTTCTGACATCTCCGTGATGAACCTGTCACATGTCCCAGACACACCAAGTATCTGAGTGCCTCGGGTAAAGTCCTCCCCGTAACGACCAAGCTGAAGGAGTCTCAGCTCTGCTGGTTGAATAAACTCAAGGGCTGTGTTGCTGGTGGACTCATTTTAGCTCCCAAACCATTATGTAAAGCTATTGTGTGAATTCTTAGACTACTCTACAGCCTGCAATCTAAATACATCCTTTTTCCTTCCAAGTAATTTTCTTCATTCGCAAGCAAGGGGTTTTTTTTTACTCTACTCATCAGGTATATGAGAAAACAAACACAAAAGTTTTGAAAATTAAAGGCTAAATGCACATCAGCTTTACCTGAAACAAACAAACAAACAAAGCAAGCATTAGATTTAATACTATGAAAATTGTAGTAGAAATAAGATCTAGACCGAGCACTGAGCCAACTTTAAAAAAGGTTACTCAAATACCAAGTACAATAACATTGATTAACATTAAATATTTGAACAGTGACTAAAACTGAATCCAGTAAATTGCCAGGAAAGGTTCTGTAGATCACTGTGTGATGAGCACTGAAACGTTACCAGAACCCACTAGTGGAAGATTGCACCTCAGAAGCAAAATTGAAGAAAAATCCAAAACCAGACCATTTTAAGACCAGTTTAAAGAAATATTCTCAATGGAAGAAATAATATCATTTTCTAAACTGTAAATAAGCTTGGTTATTTGTGTTTTTTCCAGGAGTTATGGGGTAGAGTAGATCAAAACCACCCAAAGGTACCACCAAAACCACCACTAAAAGTACCTCTGCTAGAGGCGAAGGTACACACTCTACTGGAGTGGACACTACTGAAAGTACCTCTTCTTTGAGCATATTTACTGGAAACTCTTCCCGAGCAGGAATGCCAGAATGGTTTCATAAATGGAGCTCATAATGCTTGGGAGACAGATTTTGCAATGATTTATAAAAATGCAGTCTTCTCAAAATTTCCTTCTGCGCAGAGTGTCAGCAAAAGCCCTTTTCCCAGTGCTGGCACACAATGCAAGGTGGAGCTTTACTTAAAAAAATTAAATGGGCTTTTACTAAGCAGAAAGTCTGGAATGAAACCAGATAACACACTCAGCGAGAAAGTAAACTGACGTCTTTCTTAAAAGCCAAATTGTGTGGCCTAAATTGATCTGGACATTGAGCAAACCGAGGGGAACTGCTCACGTGAGGATGCATTCAGCTATGAAATCTATGGAAGTTTTTTCTCTATTTTTTTTCTGCAATTCTCACGTAAGTAAAAAGATCCAAATACTTTCTTTTTCCCTGTCTTTCTCTTTGTATTAAGAGGGTATCCTGATGAGATTTTTCTAAGTCAAAGTCCTAGTGATAAGAGCAATTATCAATACCCGAACCCGTGCCTGTCGTTTCTACGTATCTGTTCTGTTCCGTGACCTGAAATAGCTGCTTTAGCTGCTAAATACATATCACACAGAAAGGTAAAAGCTACTGCACTTAACGACCTGTTACATTTTATGATAGGCATTTGACTTTACCTGTTGGCTCATGGTGATTGACTTTGATATGGAGAAAAGGCACTATAACCAGTCAATCAGTTTCAACTACTTGGAGCCTTGATGGACGCATTTGCAAAAAGCATTACCTCAGTGAAAATCACCTGCCTGCACTTTAACTCACTGATACTTACCAAGGATTTCCTTCAACAAAATTTCTGTCATGATAACGTTATGTAAACGCTGAAAAAATAATAACCTCACACTTGAGCTGCACGTTGGTATTACATACGTATCTCCAGAAAATAACCCCCATGTGTATGGAGATATGTACCAGCTACAGAGATGCAGGCTTTTTTCGTGGGCTGCCAGAACTGAGGATAGAAGTTTCAAAGGCTGTACCTTGCAAATGAAGATGATGCTTTTCAGAATAGTGACATCAAAATCATGGTAAGAGGTCAAGGGTTCATAACTTTGCTTGCTACCTGGCTTTGGGATAAAGATTGCAATCGTCTGGTAAATATGAAAATAATAAATGCTTTGCATCTGTACAGCATCTCTTACTGAGGGATCTCAAAGCATTCAGGGTCAATTTCCTGTCATCCTAAAAAAAGGATAAAGCAGAGAAAAGTCATCCAACAGATCTTTGGATATTCAAATCTTTCCCAAACAGTACCAACTCAGCTGTAAGGCAGCAACAAAAAAAAAAAAGATTCAAACACTATTCAAAAATTTGGGGTGTTGCACCTGTATATTCATTTTTGGTAGTTCATCTGTTTCTGTTTGCCTGCATATTTCCGCAAGAAAAGGAAAATAATTTCAATTTTTTTGACTGTTATATCAGTCAAAATATGATGAGATATATATATCATCATATTATAAGAAGTGTATTTAATAAAGATTCCTTTCCATGGATGGATTTTAATCGCAAGATTCTAAAAGAGTGTTTAAAATTAAGGAGATTGAACGTATTTTGCCTGCCTTTCATCCTCACCTAGGAACCAGAACAGTATAAACCACCTTTTCCATTTCCTTCAGTAATTCTGTGTCTACTCACGATGATCTAAAATTGCCATATTGGTTTTCAAATCCTTTTGTGAAATAAATTCATCCATTAGGCTATTTATCTGATCGGAACTCTAGAAAGCAAATATATTTTCTCTCTCAGAGGAGATCTTCCTGGGTTCATAAATGAAAAATTTGTTCTGAAAAGGAAGTATGTCTGTGTGTGCATTAGTAATACTGAATGGTAAAATCAGCCTTTCTCCCAGAAATTGCTCCTAATGCTGTCTCCATAAAAGAAGTCAGCTGGGAAAGCTGTACAGTCTACCTCTATAGGTTATGATTCTCTTTCCATGGACCAAAGGCTGAGGGAATAAAAAGCTTCAGCAGAAAGCCAGAAAAATGCAGTAGAATCTCATTAATTGTCAATCAACTTACATAGAACAATAAGATGTCAGCTACACCACAGGGTAATTTTAAAAATTCTATCCAAAACTGATGTGGAGACGAGTTAGCTGTATAATGCAGAGAAAAGTCATCCAACAGATCTTTGGATATTCAAATCTTTCCCAAACAGTACCAACTCAGCTGTAAGCCAGCAACAAAAGAAACAGGGAAGACTACAGCAAAATGCCTGAATCTGACCCATTTGTTACACAGAACATCTCCACTACAGAAAAAGAAAAAAAGAATAAAGAATTACTCACTTGCTGTTATTGCTCATAAATTGCTTTCTGACTTAGCAGAGTATTCCAAGTATTTAGACACATGGTAAAGTTAAGAATATCTTCATTCCTCACCGTCCCAGTGTAGTCTGACAGCTGTGAAAGACATTTTTAAGGTTGCAAACTTTGAGACAGCCATAACTTTGATGCTTTTTTTTTTTAATAAATCAGGACGAGGAACATATTAGTGAGTCCAGTTTTATAACCTGAATATAAGAAAATAGAAGCTACTGACAAGTCTTGCTTCATGAACCCACTCAGATCCAGAATATACAAGGAAAAGCGTTTGAAGCGAGTGGCGACTTTTTCAAATACACAAGAGTCAAAATACTAATTCTTAAAAAAACCCCATTTTTTCCTCCACATTTATGAATAAATATGAACGCTGCAGTCACAGAGCTGGTCACTTGTGCAGCTGTGTCACTGCAGAGTAGCCAGCCTCTTGAGACAATGATTTCACAGAGGAGCAGGGCTCTCCCGAAAAGAGCTATCCTTAGCAAGCTGCTGCTGAACCCTGCCTCGTGCCACGACTCCCAGACCCAGCCAGGCTGTGTTTGCTTCCCAGAACGCAACGGCCTCAGCGCTCACGAGACAGGAGTAAGACAGGGCCGTGGGTCCTGTTCAGCACCGCAGCTGAACGACTACCTAGTTTTATAGGATAGCATGGCAGGGAAAAATAATGTCTTGGTGATTCAAGAAGTGCTGATGGTTATTAGTAATTTCAAATGTTAACAACTATTTGGTATCAGGCTTTATCCAGTATCAGGCTAAACTCCTCTTTCATCTAGCCAAAAGTTTTCAACCTGTGCTTTGTTGAATCTGAGTTCAAGTTCAGCCATCAGATGCCGTTTTCCTCAACCGTTCTGTTCTCTTTGCTAAGAAGCCATCTGGCAGGGTGTCGTCTTCTACTGAAAACAGGTGTTTGATCCAATTCTCATTTGTTAGACTGTCAAGAAAGCATTCACTGGAGTTGGTAACTAAATTCAGGCAATGTTCTTGTACGTCAGCAGAAAGTCAGGATGAATTTTGAATTAACATTCAAGCATTTCCATGGTTAAAACATTTGCCAGGCTCTGTCGTGGCTCTCAACTCATCTCATTGTATCCTAAAATGCAATTTATCTCACTCTTGTTCTGTGTGCTGACGTTTAGCTAATTATTATGTAACGTGCATATTTTAATCTCTATATATTCTGCCCTATTCATTGTGATGCCAGAACAAAGAGTTAAACGGCTGAGTTCAAGAACCTGAGATCATTGAAAAACAGCTTACCTCAAACAAAGCTAAAATCATCCCCACAAAAACTTCTGTTCTTTCCAATAGAATTCAGAGCTGTGAGCCAGTACTTGCCTAAGCTGCAGCCTTCCTGGGTTTAGAAAAGAGGGCTTGGACAGTCAGCTCCTATGTTATTATGATACATAATACAAAACCAGCTTTAGCTCTAAAGAAACCAAGTTCTTTAACAACAAAACAACCAACACCAGCATTTTGACAGCTACTGCTTTGTGGTGAAAACTGAACGCACACCGAATATGGAAACACTCGACTCCTCCCTCTTTACCAGAACACGACAGTTTCCTGAATGATCACTCTCAGCAAGAGCACACGCCAACATTACTCCGTTGTGAATCCTAATTATAAAAAATCTGCCATGTCAGAAAACGAGATTTCTTTCCTTAACATTTATCTCACTCTTTGGCAGGTGTGTGCAACCTGACCAAAGTCAGTAGTACTTTTGTTTGAATATGGTGAAGCATAAATCTGTATTTGTAAATGTCCTGCAGGCCTTTTATTCCTATGACTTGACATCACAGCATGTTGTGCCCCAGTAAAGGTACCTGTATCAAAACAACACTGGCGTTTTCTCAGAGGGAGCAGTCCCTAAAATCATGCGAGTCGAGGTGATTCTCAAATAGGGAAGACTTTCACTGTATGACTGAATGACAGGTTCTAGAAATAATGTTGTCAGGCACTGGTCCATTATACCACTGAAATAAACCCCAAATGATAAGCAGCAGGGACTCAGACTTTCTAACAATCTTATGCTCTGTGGCATTCCCAAGATGAAGCCCAATAGCTGTGCTTGAATTCTTCTCTATTCCCCTTACATGCACCCACAAGTCACTATTCAGTTCAAAGCCTATTTTATTAACTGAACTTGGCTGTGTTTCTGTGGAGGGGGGGTGTGTGTGTGTGTGTGTGTGGGGGGGTTCTACAGCTTCCCACATTTCCTTAGTTCATAAAGAAACAAGATGAACTGAAATTGCTTTATTGTCAGTATCTATTTGGGAAAAAATCATAGATTAGAACCTTAAAATTTCTGTTTTCATCCCTTAGGATGAAAAGGCAAGGAAATTAAGACTTTACAGAATAAAAAAAAAAAAATAGCACAGCATATCTAAGTTGTTGAAAAATCAATATCAAATGATTTGGAATGTTTATTAATCAGTTACTGAAAAATGGTAACTGAGGAAACTAAACTAATCCTCCCAGACAACAATGTCTGTAAGATTGGGGTGGACAGGGAGGAGAGGGAATTTCAGTTTAAGTGACAAAAAAGCAAAAAGCATCACGAAGCTGTAATGGATCAGGTTGAAAGTCTGTGCAAGCCCCCAGTCTGCATCCTCACCACGAGTGATCAGCTGTCTTAGGGATGAGTTCAGAAGAAGGGAAACCTCCCCAGGATCTCCTGCCTTCCATCTCACAGAGGCTTCCTGAGGTGGTAACCCTGCATTTCTTAAGCTACACAATGCCTGTACAATATCCTCACACTATCTGATTATTATGAGCCAGATCAAGGATAAGGACTGGAACAGAAAAAACTGCATGATAATTGGGAATTACTGAAGAAATGCTCATAAAACGGCCAAAACATTAACAACCTATGGCTGATAAAAAACCAAAAGCAAACAAGGTAGCACTGACTCAAAAGCAGTTGGGCTTGAAAACAAAGATACCTCAGAATAACAAATGCTCCAATCTGCAGGAAATAAACCTGAGAGATTTAAGAGCTGTAACAAAATCAAGAAAGGAAACAAAATTACTTAAACCCCAATGATCAGACGGGTGGAACAGTATTTAAAAGAGCTTGGTTTCTGAGGAATAGAAAGAAAAGGATCCTAAAAATATTATTGGAATATGCTTGCAGAGATATAATAAAAACATTTGGGAGACTTCACTAAATATTTCTGTCCTGCATATAGAGAAATAAACAGATTATGTAATTATACCATGGGATGTTGATGAACCCGTCTCTGTTTCAATTGTAGCAAGAAGGTTTTATAAATAGTAGCCACTAAAAACAACGGAGCAAATCCGTGTATTGGGGTAAGTTGTGTTGGAGTTTTAAAACAGCTGGAAAGGACGTTTTTGGCATCTAAGAACCCCTGAAATATTCACATTCTGGGAATATGTTAGACCAGTGCTTTAAAAGGGTGGTGGCATAGGGAATTACAGGCCTGCCCACCTAACGTGGAACCCAGTGAAAAACCAGAGCTGATAAGAACATACTGGAATATAGTTGATAGGGAATTTAATTAATGCTAGTCGATGCCAGGTTTTGAAAAATAGATCCTCTCAGACCTATCCACGGATACTTGTTCAAGAAGGTTTGTTTCAGCTGATGAAGAAAAAGTGCTGATCTGATAGCATTTAGTTAGTGCTGCAGGATATTTTGTCTGGGAAGCCTGAAGGAAACAAAATTAATGCACATATATTTAATGATTAATTGACTGTTCTCAAAAGGGAAATGTAAATGGGAAAGATTGAGTTTCTGGTTTGGTCCCATGGGAACTCTGTTTTGGCCATGTGCTGTATAACAGTTTTATCGATTACCATAAAAAAAAAAAAAAGAAATAATAATTAAAAAAATATAGCACCGGTACCACTGGCAGATAACAAAGAATAGGGAAGTGGTAACTCACAAAGGGCACAGCTCGTTGGTACCCAGCGTGCTGATTTCTTGGTAAATTGGCTGCAAGCAATTATATGAAGCCATACATCAAAGAATAAAGAGCAGAGGAATCTGGGGCAGAAGACAGAGTGGAAAGCAGAGCTGCTGGCAGAGGGCTGGGTAATAAGCTGCAGGTGAAACCTGTTGCAACACCAAGACCAGTGTGCAAATTCAGCCCTTCAGTCGGAAAACAAGAGAGCGAGGACCATGAGGATGCTGTGGGCAGGCTCAGTCACATCAGGACCTGGCACGGGGGTGCCCGTTTCTGGAACAGCCTGTCCCGTTTGATTCCTGTTGGTAAACTGGAGACAGTTCAGGGAAGGGTCAGAGAGCAAGAGTGGCTACCCCATAATGAAAGCCACAACTATTTAGTTTATGAAAGCAAAGGCTAAAGAGTGACTCGATCATAGCATTTTTTAATTCTTTTTTTGTTTCTCAGCAGATTGAAATACGCATCCTCAAACTTTTAGGTGGCACAATCGCCTTTCTTTCCTCCTGGCTTTTATTCATGTTGGTGTCCTCAAAAGTTACAAAAAATGGCAGCTCTGAAACTCAGTGAAAATGAGATCCAGAGATTAAATTTTTCACTACCTCTCAATTATTGATTTGATTCACTTCAGTAGCCTGGTTAGATATCAGGAGGAAAAAAAAAGAAGAAAAAAAAAAAGTTAGCAAAGTGGAAAAGAAAAGAGAGAGAAAACAGTGGGTTTAAAAAAATAATGCTAACAAAACTGTAGCAAAAGAGTTCAGAAACAGTTTTCTCATTGAAAAGATAATTTTTGCAATCTTGGATTAATTTACACCACACTAGGCCTAATATGGGGCTACAAATACATTCTGCATTTACATTGAAATGCATAATAATTCTGGATCAGGAGCATATAATTCAGCATCTTTGATTAAAAGGGCTACACAGAATTGTTTTACTTAGAGAATCTACAAATTCAAACTGTCCACATGTCCTGCACCAGCCTGTACAGGGACATTGGCTCTGATTTAATAAAGGCATCCAGCAGAGCAGCAGCATATGTGAAAAATGCCACCAGTGCTTCAGCAGGCACTAGGCAAAAAAAAATAGAAGACTCTGATAAAATACTGAGGGATTCTGAAGCGATTTTTGAACACACATAACCTAATCAAGCTTTGACTGAAGGCTACGGCTGTTAGGTAACCGGTTTAGCCAAGAAGAGAAGGCCCAGAACAGCATATTCCAGCTGATCCCATACTGATTTCATACTAGTTACTGGAGGAGCCAACACGAATGAGAACGGAATCAGCCCAATGGTATAGGAGCCATAAGAAGTTTTCCAAGATGAATTTCCAGAAATGTTACCACTGATAGCAAAATGTTCTTTCTACTGTAGGTTCTTCCCCTCCAGAAAAGGTAGGAAAGGGAAGTATAACCAAATGGAAGTATAGCCAAAGCAGTTCTTCAGCCTCACCCCAGTACCAGGAGCTGCCCGCACCTTCAGTGCTCTGGAGGTGGAACCCGTGTTCCCATTTCTGGGACCACCTCATTTCCATCCACACGCTTGATCAGATGCTGTTCAGTGGCAAAGAGCTAACCTTCTAACAGCTGCCTTTCTGTTCCCTGCGTACCCGAAATGACAAGCAGCCCAGCTTTCTGTGCCAATTGGGTTAACATATTCTTAACCCTTTGCTGCTGATGTTCTTCAGAGCCTTTGAGCTCCACCTGTGACCCTGTTTCAATACGGGGATTTGGCCAAAGGCAAACGCATAACAAATTACTTGTAGAAGAAGGTAACACATTATTAGATCCAGAAATAGCCTTTCCAGATAGATTTCACACACTCTTTCTGACAGATATCTTAAATGGCCATGGTTTTGTCTGAGGTGGTAATTTCCGCAACATAGGATTTGATTTTGTGCAACAAAAATCAGATTAGCTTGAGATCACTCTTTTGCACAATAATTTAGATGTGCATAATGGCAATCGGTGTATGGCAGAACAGTCAGAATTTTTGTTTTATGTTAGCATTATCTAACTGAGCAAGATGCCTGGGAGCCTCCAGTAAAATCCAAACATCTCAGTCAAGACTTTACATAATCATTTTTACTGCTCCTGAGGAAGATGCCATGGAAAGCATGTAAAAGGAAATATTTTTCTCTGTCCATCCAGGACATTGGATGAGATACTAATTTACCCACAAATGTTGAGTATATAAAAATGTATACGCTGGAAGCCTGTAAATGGAGTTTGTCTGAGACAATGATAACACAACTGATTTTTTTTTCTATATACTAAAAAACCAAAACCAAACCAAACCAAAACAAAAACCACAAAAAACCCCCAAAACCAAACCAAATTAAACCACATCTCCTTTCTAAATAGAATGGCATCTTCTGTGAGCCCCCTTAGGAAAGAACTTATATTGAGAAAATATCTATTTAATTTACTTCAGTCTTCCTCTCATCAAGCTTCATTTAAGGTCTTTTAACAGCAATTATATCTTCTATCTTTGGATTAGGATGTTGGAGCCCACTCTAATTCTTACATAATCAAACCAAGATACCGTGCTTTTCACTGAATTCACATTTGGGTGTATTAAAATCTTAACAGATTTTAAAGCAGGGTTAAAGCCACATCCAGAGTTCATGGGAGGATGAGAAAGACCGCAGATGAATGCCTCTCCAGTGAAGACTAAGGTCTTCCTTAAACATATGAGCGGTGCCAATTCAGTGACGTTACTGCAGCTTCCCGAAGTGGACACCACTGGATTCGTAGAAGATGGTGCTGGATCGTAAGATGTCTAATGCAGACTCCTTCCCAGAGATACTTCTGCTGAAGTGGAGAACAGGCCATCCACCAGTAGACTGCCGTGAAGGGACGTTAGTGGCTGCCCTTCAAGTGGAAGCTGCTGGGAGTAACTGGGTGACTTGTAAAAACTTCCAGTCCAGTTTGTCAGAAGATTATGGAACTGCCACTGGGGCAGCGTTTAGCAGTTCTGGGAATGAACAAGGACTGGAAGCCTCTCTGGGAGGAAGGAAGGCATCTACATAAAATACTGGAGGCAGGGCTGAGGAAAAAGAGGGCAGCTTAACTACAGAAGCAGCAAAAGAAGGAACGCGGTGACGGCTGAGAGGGAGAAGCCTGTCAAGCCGATATTGATCCACAAAGCGCACACAAGGGGAGAAGCTTCTTGAAAGACTGCTGAGAAGATCTATCCCATGTCTGAAAAATGCTGAGCTATGGGAAGCAGTTGCTCGCTGTTGTTCATGGGCTTGCCCTGATGTAACCTATTTCTGTTAGGGTGTGAATCACTGAAACTATGTGGGTGTTTTGTTGGGAAAGATAATCAACAAAATTAAAACCTAATTGGAACATCAGGCTTGATATAGGACAACTGGGCAACTGAAATAATCTATTCTGACTTCCAGTATGTTACAGAGTATCACAGAAGCTACCTCTTACTTAGCATTCCTCAGAGCACATCTAGAGTAATGCGTCCCTGTTTGGGCTCCCCAGTGCAAGAGAGATGGGGATAAACTGGAGTGAGTTGCGTGGACAGCCACAAAGATGGTCAGGGATGAGAGCACTGGCCCTTGAGGAGAGGTTGAGGGAACTGGGCTTGTCAGCCTGTGGCAGGCTTAGAGGGGATACAGGAGCAGCTCTCCAGTGCTTGTGAGGAGGTTATCACGAAGATGGAGCCAGGCTCTTCAGAAGGGTAGGCAAGAGACAAAGTGAGAGAAAGGAGGTGCTAACTGAACAGAAAAATGCCCTTTGTCACCACGAGGCCAGCCAAGCACAGGTTGCCCAGAGAGTCTATGCAGTCTCTGTCCTTAGAGGTTTTGCAAGATGAGCTTGGATAAAGCCCTCGGCAACATGGTGCGGCCTCAGGAGCTGCCCTTGCTTTGAGAAAGAGGTTGGACCAGAGATGTCCTCATGTCTCTCCCCGTGACCGATGATCACAGACGCTCACCAGTGACCATCGTTCACGGCCCTTTACCAGCCCCAAGCATGTGAAATGCCTCGCGCTTCAACACGCCAACAAACGATGCCAAGGGTACCGGGAAGCTCCCGTCACCCCTGCGCTCCACCCGTGCACAGCCCCCCCGCAGTCGCTTCCACAGCCCCCCCCCCGCCCCCGGCGTGCGGGGCGCGCCTGAGGACGGCAGAAGCAGACGGTGCCTCCCGGGGAGCCTGGGTCCCGATCCCTCCGGGGGCACCCTGCCCGCGGCTCGCAGCCAGGCGCGACCCCTCGGCGCCTCCGCTCGGGTGCCTCGCCCTGGGCACCCCCCGAAACTTTCCCCGGCAGCCTGCGCACGCTCTTCCTCCCGCCGGGGGACAACGTGCGCCCGCTCCCTCCGTGCAGCGGGGACGGGGAGGCGGCCAGCCTGTCTCCCTCCTCCTCCCCGCCCCGGCTCGCCCGCCCGCGGAAGCCCCGCCGAGGCTCCCGCATTGCACCGCCGAGCAGCGCCGAGCTGCGCCGAGCCGAGCCGAACCGAGCCGTGCGGAGCCGAGCCGTGCCGAGCCGTGCCGAGCCGTGCGCGGGGCTCGGCGCTGTCCACCCGCGCCCCGCCGGCGCCCCCGTGCCCGGCTGGCGGTATGAGCGCCGGGGAGGCGAAGGAGTATCTGGCCCGCAGGGAGATCCCGCAGCTTTTCGAGGTAGGCGAGGCGGAGGGGGGAGCTTTTTCCGCCCCGTCGGGGGGGGTGCTCCGCGCTGGAGCCCGCGGCGGGCTGAAGGTGGCTGGAAGGACGGAGCAGCCGGAGGCTGCGGCGCGCGTAGCTTGCGCGGAGAGCCGAGCCGCGGAGGGCAGGGCTGGCCCCCACCCCCGGGAGACCGGAGCTGCCGGGGTGGGACCTGCCGGCCGCGGAGCCGGCGCGCGCAGCGGCGGTTTATCCGCTGCCCACCTGCCGGCAGCCTCCGCGGGCGCGCAGGCAGCCGGGCGGCCGCGCCCCTCCGCGGTGCTGCGGGCGGCCGCCTCTGCCTCCTTTAATCGCCTCTGCCCTTCCTCCTCCAGCCGCCTGGGGAAGGAGCAAACTTGTGTGTCCGCAGGGCGAAGGACCCCCGGGGCTGCTCTGCCGAGGAATTCAGGCGAGGGGCATCCTTCAGGGTTTCACCAGTTTTTCATCGGTCTCGGCGAATTAAAAAAACCCACAACTGTTTAGTCAGGGTTTGTTTAGCTTCCTACAAGTTACCTGCTGCTAATGGTTGATAATTACTTCTCTGTGCAATGTGGCTTGCTTTTTATTTATTTTTTCCCGAAGCAGACAGCCTGCCATCCGTATAAAACACACGCACACAGACACACGGATGTGTTTTCCCACGTCTGTTCTGAAGCTAGACTTTTTTTTTTTTTAATGTATTTGAGAATTACAGGACATAGACCATGCGAATATTTTACTAACATATTTAGAACGTGAGTGGTTTAGCAAGAGATGCTGACAAAACTGCTTTTCTGTAGCAGCTCGAAGCTTGAGCTAGCAATTTAAAAAAACATGGTGCATACCTTCTGCAAAAATATGTGGCTAGTTGCTGTGATCAGCTAAGTAGTACAGTAAGGGCATAGATGCTGTCGTGGGAGAAATGATAGCCAATTTTGTAAATTCAAAGCCTGAATTGGAGCTATTTATTACCAATACCAACTGTGCCCCTCAAGTTCATTTGCACAAAAATTAGGGAGAGCACAAAGGAACAGAAATCCTCCCGAAAGACGTTTGTTGTTAAGAGGAGATCGGATGCATTTGTCCTGTGGAGAGGTGAGATGATGACTTATGTATCACTTTGTCAAGGAAAATCAATTGCCATGCGTCAGAGGAGAGCCTGCCATTCCTTCTTCCACGCTCCCCGTCATGGTCATCGGTACGATGGGTGCAGAATTAATACTGCTGGCAGGGGGTTGCTAATGGCTGGGAATTTCTGGTCAGTTAAACCTGGAAGCAGCAATGAACTTTGGGTTTGTGGGCTTTTTTTTCCCAATGCTGATCAAGATTAATTTTGAGTCTTTCTCCTGATTTTTACAAGTCTTTTTTTTTTTTTTTTTTTCATTATTTGTGTGTTGACTCAACAAGGTGGGCAAAGTACTTGTGGGGGCACTGGTTTTTAAGGGAAAATTACATTTTAGTGATCTAATAGGCTACCCAGCATCTGTAACTTTTGGGGTTATCTAGCTTGTGGTTGCTCTGTGTCTATTTGCCAATGGTAGCTAGGAAAATGCAGGGAACTTTTTTCCTGTTGGTGGTTTATATTACAGTGCAAGCAGACAAATGTAAAGATGCAGCCACAAGCTTCCTGTTGTGAATCACTTTTGTGACACTGGCAAACCAAAATCATACGGTTTTTGCAGGCCTCGCTCTCACACATTGGCTTGAAATGGAGAGTGTGACTATAGCAGGAACGTGGGCTTCCTCCGTGTGAAGTAAAATGCAGAGTAAAAGCGCCTGGTTTCCCTGGCGTCTGTCATTACAGTATGTATCTCTGACCTTATGTTGCAGAGCCTGTTGAATGGATTAATGTGTTACAAACCCGATGACCCAATTGAATATTTGGAAGGCTGTTTGCAGAAAGTAAAAGAGCTTGGAGGGTCAGAAAAAGTGAAATGGGACACTTTTGTCAGCCCAGAAAAGAAGACCCTGCCTCCTCTCAATGGAGGACAATCCAGGAGGTCTTTTTTCAGAAATGGTAATGTATTAAGTATAAAAATTATTATATTTCCTGTACTGTGGCTGGTTTTACATCCACCACTGAATTCTTTTATACTTACTTCTATAGCTGATCGTGCCTCATTCTGGTTTTCCTTAGGCAAAGGACTCAAGGATTCTGTTTCCTTGTGTTTGGACACCTTTTTTTTTTTTTTTTTTCTCCCATAACGGCTGCTGTACAGGAGAGGAAACTGTGATAATTTTGCAGCCTAAAGATGAACGTTTGCTGTGTAAATGTTTAACATATTAGTGGAGAGATTTCTTATATCCTACCTAAGATATTTGCAAAGATAGGGGCAAAGTTGACTCATTGCACTTGGCTTATGGGTGATGTACATACTAACTTCAATGCAGTTACACTAGGCAGTTCTTTTAGTTTATATTGGAGCTATATGCTAATTTACTAAATACAATGTAAATTATAAACTCTTAGAAAAAGGTGCATCTATAAAATGTAAGCAAATGTCATACCAACACCTATAATTATTTTATTTGTAATGTTAACAGAGTAATTAGCTCATCTTTCAGTTGCCATAGTTATTCTTCCTTGCCATCCAGCATTTCATTAAACTAATTAGCAAGAATACTAACTCTGTCTCTGCGTACAAGTATCACCGAAAGAGGTTCGGCTTAATAGTCCAGGTTATCTGCACAATGCAAGGCTTTTCTTCTCAAGCCACTGCCAGACTCTGGGTGCTATGGGCAGATTTTCACAGAAAAGCTGACGCACTTGTAAAGAAACACCAAAAACCCTGACTCCTAGTGGTTCCAATTTAATAAGTCAGGGCATTGTAAAATTAGGAGGTATTTATACTTCATGTTTATTTATTGTACTCACTTCCATCCCTGCACGCAATAGCTTTAGAGTTTTCTGTGCATTTCCACAACTCCCAGTTTATCTCACTATTTTACAGTGATGCCTGATAATTCCAACTTCCCATACCGGCGGTACGACCGACTGCCTCCAATCCAACAGTTCTCGATAGAAAGTGACACCGACCTCTCTGAAACTGCTGAGCTAATCGAGGAATATGATGTGTTTGATCCTGCAAGACCTCGACCAAAAATTATCCTTGTCATAGGTATGAAGGCAGAGTCGTTTTGACAATATTTTATCTTTGTTTCTTTGCCTTTTTATTTGTATTGCAAATACACTGAATGCCTGTGGGTATTTAAATAGAGGTTTTTCGTCTGCCGTAGCAAGTGGTGCAGCCTGATTAGAGAGTATCAGGAAGTGAAATTGTGAGTGCTGAGGATATAGCATCCCAACTGTAAGGATTTCAGGGGTTACAGTGAGTACCTGTGGTCATCTTCTGTAGGCTGGATGCCTGTTAGCAGCTGAAGTGCTCTTGGTTTGCTTGCGGAGCACACGTGCCCATTTGATCTACTCTAAACCAAACTGGCTCATGCATTACACGAGAGCTCCACCACGTGAACCAACGTGCTCTCCCAAAGCGTGCTCTGGATCTCAACTAAAATACTATCATGAACGTGCTCAAAGCTGCTCACAAAAGAAAAGGATATTTAAAAATATTGTATAAGGCAGCTCAAAAAAGCCATAGGGAACTGTTGTCCTTTATATTTAGGACCTTGAAAACTGAACGGTGTGTCCGGCTGGAGTGAGTGTACCTGGTCACTAGTCCATTGCACTGATAAATTCAGCCCTAGATCTGTTTGGCTAATGAACCCCGTGCCAGCTTCAGGGAGAGTGAGTGATCAGTTAGCATTAGCTAATTGCTCTCTCTCCCCAAGTTCTCTCCTGTGTGCTCTTCAGTGTCCCTTCTAACCAACTCGTACTTTCCAGCCTCAGGCAAGCACACTGCTTATTAAGAAATAGCTACACTTCCAGTCTCAGTCAACATTCTCTTCTATTTCTGAAGTTCTTTGAGTTAGTTTCCTTGTCACCTGGGATAGTTGTCTTTTAAAATGTTACATCCAGACCTAATTCTCTGATTCTCTGGGCTCTTTAAATAGTTACAGCACTGGTGCCGGCTGATGGAGAATCACATTTTTAGTCTATAAAGCCTTACTCATATTAAAGAGGGAGATTGCTTCCACAACAGAATAAATAGGATGCAGTATAGCAAAAGAGAATTGAAGAATGCATTACAGAGTGGGATCTCTTAAACAGCGTGTCCTCTAGGCTCTGCATCCAGCAGTCCTCAGAAAGGGGATATTGGAGTACACTGAAAACAGAAACCCAGGTGTTTTTCTAGGTATTTGTACTATGGCAAAAGAATTGCACAGGCATTTGAAATTTCTTGATCTTTAGGTTTGGAATTACAAATTTCAACATGCAAACCTCTCCACGCACAGTTGAGCTGTAAAGCTTTCCTTAGATGGAGAAAGAACACACGCCTTTCTTCCATCTTAATTCATTAGCCAGCCTTCCTTTTCATCAAGGAGAAAAGCTGGCTCCTTTTCAGTGACCACTGAAGGCTCTTAATACACTGAAATCCATGTAGCTCTGTTGCAGTAGGTGGATGAATGAAGGTTTGATCTAGGTGAGATGAAGAGAGGTTGGTTTTCACCTCTGGAACTGAGTGCAGAGATACTCAGAGTGAAATTCTTGAACGCCAGCACAGAGTGAACAGACCGTGGATTTTACAGAGCTTTTCTTTCCTCTCCTTTATATAGGGAACATTGTAAACATCCCACAAAGGCTATTTCAGCTTTATTTTCCAAGCGGGTTTCTCTCAATCTGTCTAGTCCAGAGTGATCTGACAGAAACACACTACTATATGTAGCTCAGCAGCTATTGCCCCGTTTTGTACACTGTCAAGAAAATTTCTCCCCAGTGCAACTTTCTATTGCGACAGCATGTCAAGCACGCACCGGAAAGGATGAAAGAACTAACACACTGAATGAAGGGGGGAAAATTCAAAGAAGCGTACTCTTAATTTCAAGAGACAAATGTTGTAGACAAAAAATGCGCTGCGTATTTTTCAGTTGGCATAAAATGCCAGCAAAAGCATCGTTGGAGCAAGGTGTTTCTGTCTAAGCAGTGCTAACCACACTGCCTCGCTCGGCTGGGACTGGTCCCATTCAGCGCTGGCGACTGAAATGAAGAGATGTTAAAGACCTGTCTTCTGCTTCGCATATTAGGTGAACTTTTCTTTAATAATGCATTACCCTGAGATCTTTTTAATGCTTCCATAAAAGTTTTTACAACTTCTTTGCTTTAGGAAATCTATCATAATGACCCAGGTAGCTCCAAGGCAGAAGAGAACTCGCTGATAAAGGTGGTGGTGGTGGGGGGGGGGGTGTTGTTCTTTTCATGTTTGCAGAAAAGTCTGCTGGTGAAATGTAAAGCTAGAGACCTGCTAAGTATGTGACTAGAATTTAGAAAAATGAGATGGAACCAGCCAGGATGGCACACATCTGAATCACTGGAGAATTACGTTTCTACGGCACTATAATACTAGGAAACTAGATTGTGATTAAAAATGTGCATCCTAACATATCCTGACCAACACATTTTTACTGCTGATACAGCCTGAATACAAAGATCTTAACAAATTCATTACCTGGTGTCATTAGCCTCGTAGATTCATATGTTTTTAAACTGTGCCTAATTCAAAATAGTATTATTAGTTATTATTATTATTAGTTAATATTAAAATAGTGTTTTCCTTTTATAATCATAGTTTAAAGGCTAGACTAAAGACAGTGCTGTCAGCAGGTGGCTGGCCCATTGATTTGTTAAATCCAGTCCACAGCTAGATTTTAAAATCCTAAGTATTTTCAGAAATATTATTATTACATTAATTTATTTTGAATTTACAACAACATAAGCAGAGTCGAAACTGCAGTTTCATAGACAAAACTAGATTAAAATACGTGTTTCAGTAAAACTTTTGGGGCATGCAGATTCCACTTGAAACCAGTTAGCGAATGTAATTTCAGATGCAACAAATGTTCCCCAGTCTAGACA
The DNA here is from genome assembly GCA_024605025.1 of Megaceryle maxima. Lineage (NCBI taxonomy): Eukaryota > Metazoa > Chordata > Aves > Coraciiformes > Cerylidae > Megaceryle > Megaceryle maxima. Next base: position 38,605 of record JANHGN010013108.1, read on the forward strand.
TCTTGTAAGAAATAGGTAAAATTACCCTGCTTTTCTTGAATAATGTGTAATCACAGAATAAGTGAAAAGAATGAAAACCAAAAGTGATTTGATTTTCCTTTCTCGTGAACAGTTTGTCAGTGTGATTTATCAGAGTTAGGAACAGATACATAGATCAATAAATTATAATGGTTTGCTGTGGGATGTAATTTTGTCCTATCACTTTTCCCTTATTTTATTACCTGAATGTTTCCCCTTAGATTGTAAATGGATAATCCCAGCTTGCTATAAAGGTTGCTATTTTGTACTGAGAAAAACAAAATGTGTGAGAAGTTTGTGAACATTAAAGCAAATACTTTATTAGGGTTTTTTTGCTGCTTGCAATTCAAATTGAAGGAACAGGAGTGCCAAACTACATGGGGGTATGGGGTTTTTTCTGCTTCTCTTTAATGGCAAAGCAAAGCTCTCCCTGACAGGAGTGTCAAGTCCTTGGTTTCAAGAAGTCTTTTTCAGCTATTTTATGTTTTTACAGAGACTGATGTGTTTTTCAAGCAACAGTTCTGGTTACAGTTCTGGTTTTCTGCCATCCCTGCTGGAATGTGGATACTATTTTCACTGCTGTCAAGTTTTCAGTTTCTAATTTCCTACATGTTACCTATATCTGTTTTGCATCTTTATTGTTTCTGAGGTGCAACATAGTCTTTTTCAATCGTGTCTCGAGACTCCAGGGAAATAAACTGAATTTCCTTCCTTGGAAATTTTCTATCTCCAGGAGTAGATAAAAAGCAAAAAGCACAGCATTGGCTCCTCTATATTTTATAAACCCTTTGCTCTGATGCAGTCACAATCTACTGCCCTTTTTTTCCAGTAGCTAGGATTATTGCCAGTAAACAAAGCCACATGAAATCATAGTAAAAAAATGTTAGATGTATATAGAAACACACACATAGCTACAATCATTTATGTTATGCTACAATCATAGCTCCGTATATACATAGCCACAGTCATTTATGTTATGCTCATTAGATTGCAACGTGTAGCTTTATATAGAGAAAGGGGGTTGCTTACAGAAATTCTCAGAGTGAGGAGACATTCCAGTAATGAGTAATAGTCTTGTTCATTCACCTGGCAAAATCTGCTCCGCACAAACTGGCAGCAGCCATTGCACAATAAGCTGAACTTCTTTGTGCTGTAGTTTGCATCTACATAGATAAAAGGCACTGGGAATCAGTTACTCCAAACCTACTATCATTCCAGATGCCCAAGAGCCTGTAACAAACTGTAGCCTACCTGGAATGATCTTGTTTGAACATTTGTATCGGGTCCATTTTTGACGGGGGAGTGAAGCCTGATGTAAGGTGTGGTGAAAGCACCTGTCAGGGGAAGGGCTGAGCGTGCCGTGCAAGGGAGCGGGGGGAGCCGAAGCAGAAGTGCTTTGTAGCCACTTGAGTGGAGGAGATGATCCCTCCTGTACCAGATGCTTGCGCACCTACAGACGGGAAGCATCCTTCATTCTAACAGAGTGGGGCTAAACTGTCTGGAAAAGAAGAGTTCAAGTTGAAAAAAGCTAAGCCCATCTAGATCACCTAGAAGAACTGAAAGGGAAGAACAGCCATGAAACATGACGTGATCTGCAGAAAGAGGAGAGGAAGCACATGCCTTGTTAGGACAGAAACCACAAGTGAACTGAATGTGGGGAAAATAGTTTCCAGTTGTAACCCTACTGTAGCACAGTGAGAAGATAGTTTCTCTTTCCTTTCTTTGCCTGTGTGTTTTATGAACACCTGTAGCTGTATTGACTAGCTGGATGTTACGGATAAATGCTTATATTCGCATTTATCTTAGCCTGGCTTGATTTAAGCATTATTTATACTAATGGAATGATGATAAAACCCCTTCTTTTCCCCAAGAATAAAAGTGAGCTGTGGGCAGAGCGCAGGAACACCTCACAACACACAAGTTTCCTGCCTGGTGCCTTCTCTTTGAATGGGTCCCAGTCTGAGTTACAAAAGCCAGGTGGAGAGTTACCACAGGAGTTCCTAGTGACTGCTGGTGACACTGAAGGCTGTCTGACATGTAATACTGGGGCTATCACAGGCTTGAACGTGGTTACACAGAGTGTCACAACCATCTGTGAAGAAAGACAGTAAAGCTTATGCTATGGTCAGACCTGCATTAGTTATATGAATGCCTACAAGCTGTTCATGGGAATAATAAAGGTAGTATAAGAAAGAGTTATAGGATTATGAACAAGCAGCTCACTGTATTCATATTTACTTTCATTGCATAGCTGTGTTCTTTAGAAATGACAGAAAATGCATATTACATTTTTAATAAATCTGAATTCTTTACTTGCTGAAATAAAGTTCAGTTTTCTCACACACAATTTCCCCAAAATTGTGATACTTACTGTTGGGAATTAATATGGAAACGTTTTGTTTTGCTTTGCTATGCTCTCCAGTAACTTACACTTTGACCTTCACTTCAGCATCCCCTGCTATGCACTGTACCTGGTTTCCGTGAGTGACAGCCATTCTGCCCGCGCGACGCTGCGGGTTCTCATCATCCTTCAAGTTGTCCAGCAAGCTGAACCTTACAAAATGCTCCTCTGTAAGATGCTTCAACCATCAATACCAGAAGTATGGGTGGTTCAACAAAAGTCCTTGTACCAAATCACTATGGAAACATCTCAGCTGATTATTTAATATTTTTCTGTATTTTAAAATTAGAAAACCTCAGAAACTCATGAAAGCATATTTAGGAGCAGATTTTTATTAGTTCCTTTTCATGAGTAGTCCATTGATTTAATTGGCTTATTTGACCAAGTATGATGCTTTCTGACATGAACGTGCTTCAGCCTATCGGGCTCTATCTTTGGGTTCACAGAGCTGAAGGAGAGACCAGTTCGTTTGTCAGTTCCTCTACTGCACATCAAGAATAATTCCTTTCCAGGAGCAGCTTCAGAATGAGGTCAAGCCTAAAAGAGTGTGTTTAATTTGCAGGTAGACCTGTATTCTTTTTTTACTGCAAATTGCAAACTATTAGCTCTATCATCAGTCAGATGAGACACATTTCTAATCGCTGGTAACAAGCCGTGCAACTGCAAGATTTGCTCTCATAATGGTTGGAAAATTGGTGCTGATAGCAAAGATTTCACACGTGATTGGGTACTTTGCATGAAAGATTAATTCGATGTTATGCTTATAATTAACAATAGGTGGCCCAGGAAGTGGTAAAGGAACGCAGAGCTTGAAAATAGCAGAACGTTATGGATTTAACTACATATCAGTTGGTGAACTGTTAAGGAAGAAGATCCACAGCACAAGCAGCAATAGAAAATGGAGTCTAATTGCCAAAATAATTACTACTGGAGAGCTGGCCCCTCAGGTATAGTGTGTCCTGTGTTCGTGTTTACTTTTGAAGGATTCATACGTGCTGTTAAAGTGGACCGTCAAGAAAACCTCTTCTGCAAAATTAAATAAATAACCTCTTTTCTCTGTGAAAGGAAACAACCATAACTGAGATAAAGCAGAGATTAATGCAGATCCCTGATGAAGAGGGTATAGTGATTGATGGATTTCCCAGAGATGTTGCCCAGGCAATCTCCTTTGAGGACCAAGTAAGAGATTGTTTTTATTCTTAAAATAACTTAAATATCTATGGAATAGTTAAGCTTCTTGAAATCATCAGTCAGATTCCAAGAAGGAGTAGATGTTATTTATAACCGAGCAGTGCTTCTTAACTCTTGGCAGATACATAATTACAGGTTGACAAAAGGTTATTCTTTTGGTTTACGTTACGTTATGTCCTGTCTGAAGAAAGTTTATTTTGTAAAAAGACAACGTGATAATACGATGAATAATCCAAACCTCTTGTCTCAGTAATGAAAAGCCTCTCAAGATGAAGGGGAAAATAACATCACATCTGAAAATCAGGGATTTTTTTTGTATCTTAAGAGATGCAGAAAGGGGGAAGACATCACGTTTCCGTATCTATTTGTTCAATTTAATCTACATTAAGAGAAACACACTTAATACCTATCTTCACAACGCTTCCGATCTCATGTTTATTACAATGCATTGCAAAGACTGCGATGAACTAAGGGTCAAAGCTGCCCATGTTTTGTGAGTTTTTTATAAACCAGAAATGATGCTCTTTATTTAGAAATTCGGATCATTTTGGTTATTCTAAACTATAATCCTAAGGTTTAGTCAGCTAAAACTGTATTCCCAAGTTCTGTTCACGTGTTGTTTTCATGTGTGTATTTTAAACTAATCTAAAAATACTCAAATTCAGTGGAAAAACAAACAGCTTATGTCATTTTCTGATCAAGCACTGTTATCGTAACAGTTATGGCCACAAGTAGAGGTTGCAGTTTCAGTGCTGAATTTTTAGAGCACCCTTCACGCAGAGCATTTCAGAGTCCTCCACAATTGCTGGTGTGCTACCATTCCTGTACTTTGAATTCTAAATGGCACTGCCAAGACAGAAGTAACAAAAGAAAGAAACTAATGAGGCATTTCATAAGTGTGCTTTTATGAGCTGTTATTCTGGGCAAAATTTAGAAGACTGAGTTGAGGAAATTAAAGGAAACGGACAAAATAGTTATTACAGAAAATAGCCAACGACTGCCAGCTATGTCTCTTTATAATTAACAAAAGAGAAGATTGGCTACTTTATACATGAAACAGCAGAAATTTAGGCTTAATGGTCGTTTCCTTGTCTCATTTTTTTGGTCTAGTATATTGTGTGGTAGTGTGACTTAAGTGCATTTCTTGGCACTATAATTTCTTGCTGATTTTTTTTTTTTTTTTTTGATGAAAGAAGGGGGGATGTGAAACTGGAAGGACTGACCGGAGTTAAATTAAATGCTTTTGAGTTTCTCCTTCTTGAGATTCTCCTTCTACAGAGGAAAACCAGTTAAGCAAACAAAGGCACCCGTCGTAGGATCCACTGGTAATACCACTTATAAGTGGAGTCCAGGAGGTAGTAGAAAAAATTTAGGCGGTACTGTGCTGTAGAAGAGGAGAAAGGTGAACACTCCATTTCATGTATGTTTGAGCCCTCCCTTTGCACCATTCTCATATGTTTTTATAGTATTTCCTCATTTAACTTGAAACGTTCCCCTCTGCCAGCCTGCTTAGCTCTTGTTGACTACAGAAAACTACACGGCAAAAAGAGCGATAGAATGACAGATGATAAAAGTCCTAACTTTGGCTGCTTTTTAGTATGTGCTTTTGTTACAAGGATGCTGTAGATTGGTCTGTTGTGGGTTTTTCTGGAGAGAAGAGAGGATGGATTTAGTTGTTTCAGACTTGCCTATATTCTCAGAGAATTCTTTCCTTTTCAGTCTGATGGGATTTGCTAAATCATACTCCTCAAAGCCTGATTCTGCCTGAAAAATGACTGAGCCTCTCAAAAAAATCCTACAGCGCTTCTTATACGGCCACTTTTTGGTCTATTCTGCTCTAAAATGAATATGGGATAGGAAGAAAGGAATCACAGAGCTTTTATAAGAGCACAGGAATGAAAATTCAGTCTGCTTAGGCTCCCCCTTTTTCATCTTTCTTTGATCTGATCTCTCATATGAGCATATCTAAGTCCATGCAAATAAATGTACAAAGGACGTACATATTTCACCATGCAGCATGGGTTTAATCCAGTGGGGTATATTCAGTGTTTTATCTTGGATTTATATTTTAAATAAATAAAAGATGCTTGTTGTTTCTTTAAAACTCTATCTTTAGTAAGCCATAATGCTACACGTGTAAATAGGAAGGTCTTGTAAGGAGAGGGGACTATTGGCAGCCGTGGCACCCAGATGGTACCACGTGGTACTTCCCAGGGTGATGCTGACAGTAATCTATGGCATGTCAGGTTGTTTACATTAAATGTGCTAACATTTTTAAGGCACTCAGAGATCCCTCAATGGGAAGTACAAGTGACTTGTGGAGAATTGAGTAATTAACTGTTGTGATAATTGGGTAGGTCTGCAATTTAAACATGCTACGGGTGTTTTCCACAGATTAGAACTGTTACAGCTTTCTTGCTAGCAGGGTGTAGAAGAACACAACAGAATTGTTCTCATTAGCCAGAAGTGACAAGATGAGAAATAATTAGTTGAAATTTAACCAAAAGAATTTTTGTTTAAATAGCGAGACACATTGTAACTAGAAGATCTATTAAGCAACGGAACAACCTTCTGAAGAAAATGGTGAAATCCCACAAAATACAAGCAGTCAAATCACATTATTCTGTAACACATGAGCCTTATTCTTAGAAAGACATCTCCTGCAGAACGCTGTTGGTAAAAAGTTCTGAATAAGAGCTAAGTCTTATCATTATCACTAATTTTGTCACGGGTGAATATTCACAGATGGTCCCCGCAAGACCATTGCATGCTTATGTGTCTGAAAACAACACGCTGCATGATGCAAAGGTTACCTCAGGGGAGCTGCCACAAGATGCATGAAGTAGGAGTGGCTGTTTCCCCTCATCCAGGGTCCCTTCACAGCCGAGAATTGTTTCGATTACAGGGGTTCTAAAATGCAGTTGTGTGGTTTATGGTATTACTTGCTCCATAAAGCAGCTAGAATAGTTTGGGATTTTACGGTGTAAATGAAGATGATGATGGTGAGTTTGTCTAAGGGTGACTAGAATACGCTGGATTTCTCCGCTGTTCCAGGCACATAGGATAGAGAGTGGAAGCCAGTGGGAGGAACGAGCGGCAGGGACGAGGGTGACTGTAAGTTATCCTTCATCATTTGAGTATGTTGGGGTGTGTACTCATCTGTACTCCCATAGAAGCTTGAAATAAGCAAAGAAGCACTCGTTTTAAAAGTAGCTTTTTCCACTGCGTAGCCTTTCTCCTTTGCCATTGTTTACACAGAGAGAAACAAACTCCAAGAAGATATGTAGTAAAACCAAAAATAAAGTGTGGGGGGAGAATGTGAAGGACAAGCTATTAAACTGAATGGAAACAGAGGTGAGTAATACAAGATAGTGAGAGAGTAGGTAAGGCTGGAGCAGAGACTGAACAAATGTGAGGAAAATAGGAGGTCTATAAACAAAACAGGCTACAAAAACCTAACACCATTACAGTTCAAGAGAGCATGTCTGGGTTTTATTGACTGTAAGAAGTCTATATTGTTTTGTTACACGTGTTACTCCTCTTTGTGAGGCATGATGCGGCGGGGCCGAGAAAGTATCTGCGGACAATGTCATATACGGGGGCAGGACGTCAAAACTTGAACTAGATGAGAGCTGGCCACAGTGGTCAGTGAGAGGTGGACCAGAGTCCCCTTGGTCTAAGCCACATCATCCCCCCATTCTGCACCAGTGCACGTTGTGGACAGTAGGTGAGGAACAACTGAAAGTCAAGGCACAAAGGGCATAAACTCTCTCTTGCTCCCAAATGCTAATGCTCCCTGAGCACTGTTTACGGAACCTTTTTGTCTGTATTGTTACAGGGCTTTCGCCAGTGAGAACGGTGCTCAGTTACTGCAAAGATAAAGTCATTTCTGTTGGAAACCACTCACTGTATTAGTAGCAGAAAAGGTCAGCTAAGGGTCCTGGTTTCATGTGAAACCTCACTGTGCTGTTTGCAGACATCTTTAATGTAACAAATTATTTACGCTAAAATAATTCCGTCAGTTTTACAGCTCACAGAGCTGTTACTGAGACTTGACACTATTCGAGCTTTCAGAATCTTTTCACTCTGTGAAAAAATCAAATGCATACAGAGATATCTGAACTCTGGTGACAGTACCTGTCCTGCATAATCTTCTAGTACAGAAATACACAGTGCTAATGGATTCTTGTTGAGCGTTGCTTGCAATTGCTCTTGGTACTACCAGCACATTTTTATCCCCTTAACTAATACAGAAGCTGAACTTTTCTCGGGGAAAAAAAAAGTTATTTTTGGTAAATGAGTCAAAGCAAACCAACTTATGCTAACATTCCCAAACATAGGTATAGCTAAAAGATGACGATTTCTTCCTTATTATGTTGCCAGACTCTCATGTGGACAGTAAGTTCTCAACATGTTGCTAGGCAGAATTGTATTAAAACACACCACATATCAGTGACTGAAGTGCCCTAGATAAAGTAACGGATCATTTGCAGTGCTCACAGTGTTTCTCTTTCTGCTCAGATCGAGAAACTGAAAGTAACAGTTTCCAAGCAATAAAGTCAATCTGGAATAAGTGGATTAAAAAGCACTTTACACGTCTGAGGAATTTTACATTTGAATTAAAGCTCCCTTTCCCCTCTTTTACCGAGTGTGGTTAACAGCACTGTTCCCATCATCCATAGCTTTTCAGTAGGAAAGAAGTCTTCAAGATGGCATCAGTGATGTGTTCAGATTTTCAGCAGTGCTTGCCAAGCAGCAGCAGCAGCAGCTCTGCTGTCCTGGTGACTGACTTACACTAGCTTCATTTCTTAGTGCTCAGCTACTGGGGGCAGACTCATAGCAGCCCACGAGCACTCACAGCCATGAGCACTGCAGTTTTCTTTGAGTTTTGCTCAGTTTTCTTTGAGTTTTGCTCAGTTTTCTTTGAGTTTTGCTCAGTTTTCTTTGAGTTTCGCTCAGTTTTCTTTGAGTATTGCTCAGTTTGTTTTCTTTGAACTCATCCGAGTTGAAAGAAGGCCTGTGTTTCTCTTTCAAAACTGAATACCTGACAAACATCTCTTACTGGAAGTCTTGGATTGTTACCAAACCTCTCCCATTTAATTCCAGAAAGCAGAGTCAATACTGCCAATGGTTTTGATGCGGGCACATTTCATAAAGCCCTGAAGTCATTTGACTATGAGAATCTCAGCTCACGCTTTAAAACAAAGTTCCAAGCAGTCGTGATTGTAGAGAAAAAATGAAAACATGAATTTTAATGTCTTAAAAGCAAATAGAACTTCCAGTTCACGTATCTGTTTTCAATATATGGTAATTTCTGGATTTTGATCATTTTGAAATCCTTCTGCATAGTAGCACATACTTAATACTGGTTTCTTTAGCCTTTCAGCTCAAGCCTAGGCATAAAGCTATCCTAAACCACGGATTTCTAAGGTATCCATGATCTCTACTGAGTGAAGAGAGTAGAAAGGTGTTTAGATTCCAAGCACACATTTTGAAAACACTGAGGAGAAAATGGTTTATTTACCATTAACCTGTCAGCCTGAAATTCAGCAAGTCATCTACAGTACCAGCATGCTCAAGCATGCTAAATATCTTCCTTGCCGGGAACACAGTAATGAAATGCCTCTGACTGGTGTATTGAACTCAAATGACTTGTGAAGAAGCAACTGCAGTTTGACTTTGTGTCATCTCTCACATAGCAGTAAGTTTTTACCCTTCCCAGAAGAAAGAATTTCTCACTTCAGTATCTTCCAGTTAATTTCAATTACTGCTTTGGTTTGGTTGTTGGGGTGTTTTTTCCCACTTTCAGTTATTCACGCATGACTTCCCTTCTGCTTTCAGTGATTTCTTCAGCAACACTACCCTTGTTAGTTTCAGTAAAGTACAGATAAAGATTGCTTAGAAGATATTAATTGTTAAGTTTTGTTAATAGCGAAATGAAATGTGGAACAGGTGTTAGATTTAGTGAGTATTCATTAATGAGTATCATTTAATTCCTTGATAAAAGAGAAAGACTAGCTTGGAGGAATTACCTTTAAAATATTTTTGTGTTCTATGGCCTAAGTGACAAGACTGTAATTGAAGAAGTAAAATCTTAATTTAAATAATAAACAGAGGCAGTAAATTTTACCCGATTCTTTGTTTAAAATGTCCTTAAGAATATTCATAAATGCACCACACCTACAGAGAATACCTAGTTCATCTTGGCTGTGATTCGAGTTAACGTTTTAACTCCCAGATATATTCCTTAGGAAAATTGCTATGGGAATTAATTGTGCTAAAGTAGAACAAACTATGTAGACAGCACAATACAGGATGCTGGGAAAATCTGACTTGTCCTCTCACAGCCTTACAGCCTAAGGACAGTGGTGCTGTTCCTCCAAGTCTGATACTTAAACCTCCAAGCAGAACTGATGTCTGCAGTTCTCCCAAAGTTTGACACAGGTGTTTGGGGCCAGCTGACTTATGGCAGCCTGACTACCCAGCTCATGCTCTGCAAAGAGCTTCTCATAGAAAACCTGCTCTGTCACTGGCCAAGGGTGTGGGCTCCAGAACCACTAGCGATGAACACAACCTTTTTGTGGATTTTCTTAAGGGGAAAGGATCTGTAGGTTTTTGTTCTGGTAAAGGTATTTTTTTCTACATCATAGTCTATATGTCATGTCATGTCATTTCATTCCCTCCTCAACTTCTATCACCCTTCTCCCAAACCTCTGTGTCACCGTTCCAGGCTGATAAGCCTCAGTCCTTTACTGGGAGTATGTTCCCAGTCATCTGTACGAGGGGCAAGTGCTAGCACAGCAGCAGTCTGCACTGCTGCTTTCATTCATCCTCTTTGGCCTTGTGAGTTTTACATTGCTTTCTTGGAATGATCTTATTGTTACCTGTCTTCTCCCCTGGAAGCTAGAGCAGTCTCCTGGGAAAGGCAAGCAGCAGTTCCATTTTCTACTGGGTAAGACACCCGGAGACCTCAGGTTCTGTGTTTTTGGAGAGCTCATCCTTTGCTGGTCCTCAACCCTCAGGAGAGGACCTGATGTTCTGAATTCAGCGCGGATGGAGGTGCCTGCTGAGCAGTTCTGAAACAGAAGTCTGCTTAGCCCCTGCTTTGTAGCATTAGCGTTAGTGTCTGCAGGCAGAGATGCCTATCACTAGCTGCCCTACACAGGTGTAAATCTGAAACAGTTCTCCCTAAAGGCACCTGCCCCTCTCAATCAATTATTAGGGGGCCTAATTATGTAGTCTGCACAGTTTGCTGGAAGCTTCTTTCTTGGGGCATGTGAATACAGTTCAAAAGCAGTTACCAGAAAAAAATTCTAACAAGTGGGATTCATTCTTTGACAACATGATTCATGATCTTGCTTTTCTAAACCAAGAAAAAAACTATGCAAACAGTCTGGTAACCCAGCAGAGATGGAACTGTAAAAAGCAAATCAGTTATTACAAGGGACAGCACCCATACAACGTACATAAACTAGCTTGGTGGTAACCTTTACCAATAAAAATAAAATGCACTGTTAAATTAACGATAATTGTTCATGAGCTGTCAGTTAAGTTTTCTCAGGAGTATCTAGTAGAACATACCAGGAATTAAGAAACAGAGCATTTTCATCTTCTGCCTAATGAAGAATAATGAGAGAGAGTGTAATCACCTAATTTCTAGCAAACAACCACACTACTCTCACTAACAAGAGGAGATGTAGAATATATCCCCAGAGAAAAGAGAGCATCCTTCCACTTACACTGTTTTACGTCAGTAACACCACTGACTTGCATGGAATTACTCTCAACTTTACTCTCTGTTCCAGTTTGGGGAGGAGATTCAGACCCAAAGAGAGTAGAATTTTCTTACTAGTAAACAGTGTTCTGAAAAAAATGAGAGGCTGTACCCACCAGTTTTATTCTGAGTTGACGCCGTACGCTCTTTGTCTCATTTAAATTTCAGAAGGTTGTGTATAACCAGAAACCTGTCTGTTCCCATATGCAAAGATTCTCCCTTCTGCCAAGTTCCAGCTAGTAAGTAGTCACATCTGTTTCCCTGAGCCCCACAGTCCTTTCTCACATGCATTTCTGGACATGAATAAGATCCCCTGCCTTCAGCACAAGTTGAACGTGCTGTGGGAAAGCAGCACAAAGGAATCCAGTTCTGGCTGTGCTGATTCTGTTCATCTTTTCTACAAGCTGAGTCTCAGAATAAAACTTCTTCCCTAGCTATAAAACACAATAACAGTTGGTTCTGAGTTTAAAGAAAAATAGGTTTGTTTTCAAATGAGTCATAAAAAAGCCCTTTGTTAGAAAAAACAATTTGTACTCATGTTTACATAGGAGAACTAGCTGTGTTTCTAGAGAAGTAATCCCAGATGCCCCTATGCTCACACTAGCCCGTTCCATCCCAACTTAAAGTATTTATAAGCCTGTCTTGCAGGCATGTGCAGTTAAGTGGGAGCAGAGCAGTTCATGAAAACAGGACTGAAATATCAATAGCATTTCAAGAGTTTACCCAGAAGGTTGTAAATGGATGTAGAAGAAATATATTAAGTGCTCTTAGGTCTGTATACATATGGATGCAGAAGAGATGTTACCCTTTCGTGCATGTGAAGCCAAGCAGAGGCTTGTGTTCATTAAATGTTTTTCGTCTCCTTTCACATGATAAAGATGCATATTCTGCAGGTAGAGGATGAGTTCATAAAGACATCACATAACCAGAATCTGCTTTGTATTCCTACTGCAAATAGGCCTGAATTACCTTTTTCTTTTCCACTTCAAGAAACCTTTGAGACAATACTTCATTTGAAGCTAGGCTTCCCGAAGCAAACCTTTTAAACCATTGTTTTCCTTGTCATTTTATTTCAGTGAGTGAAATGTATTTCCAATTACAAAAGCCAGTGTCAGAAAAACTAATTTTAGTTCCTGGGATTCTGATACTGTCTTGTGCATTGCTGCTGTTAAAATAAAGAACAATAACGCTCAGCTCCTGTAGAGAATTTTCCTGTTTAAAAAGCAATAGGAAATAATTAAAACCTTATTAATTACTTTCCACAGCAAATACTGTGCTGTAGCTCATTATCTTCATTTTACAGTTAGAAAAAAAGTAGGCCCAGCAAAGCCAGAGCAGTATGTGGACAGTAAGCAAAGGAGAAGCTGCGCAGCTGACGGTGTCGTGGTGGTGTTTGGATCCTTCCCTTCCTATGGGGCTGCACTTACTCAGCCACAGTTTCTTTAAAGAACTGAGATTGACTGTGGAAAGCTGCGCTCTCACGTTTGTGTGACACAGGAGACCTTCTCTTTGTCTCCTTCCTCTTTTTCCTTTAGGGCTAATAATTTCGTGAGCAGTTATTCTGAGTACCCTCCGTGCGGTTTGGTGCTATATGTGAAGTTACACGATATGTAAAAGTGTAAGTCCTACACTTGAGAACGTCTGGTGGGACTTCACAGACCTCAGTTCATGGTAGATGCGAGTCCTGAAGGTAGTTGGGAACAAGCACTGAAAGTGCACAGGCAGCCAGCTATGGCTTAGAGCATCTAAAGATTTCTTACCATTGTTCTTCACTATTATTAGGATCCACAAAGTGGAAACGCTAAGTAAACCTACTCACTTCTATAAACTTCTTTCGTTCTTCACTTCCCTGATCTGCAGTTAGAATTTTGGAGTCCCTGTGCAGGAAGCTCTAATCAGATGGATATCCACACTCGGACTTGAGATGTCTCTGTGCTCAGTCCACTGCAAAGTGCATCAGCCGTTCCCTTTCACAAGATAGTGTTCCATGACCTAAAAGTCTTTGAAATCTGTAGCGTTTTCTTTCAGAATCTGTTTTAGAGTTTGGATTTCTTTACTACTGGATGCTCTTTAAATTCCCCAGTTCCTCATTATGCTTCTGCTACTAACAAAGTATTTAGCAGAGGTACAGTTAGTAGTGTCCATACTGCATGAAAGTCTAACACAGAAACTTCCATAGTCTTTCATGTGAATAATTATGTGCCTTAAAGCTATTATGTGGTGGTAAAATTAACTGTCATTCATCCCATGAAAGGACAGAGTAACTGTCAATTATGTATTCAGAATAGTCTGAAAAAGGGAGGAAAGTTACTCTGTTTTTGTTGACATTGAGGGACGTAGGTTAGGAGACAGCTTCTCTCCCACTAGCAGTTATTTAAAATACCCAAGAGATTAAAAGGTTAATTGCTTCAAAATCAAACAGATACTCATTAAAAATTACCAGAATGAGTATTTTGGGAGATTGGTTGTAGTTTGTCCTCATGTCCCCAATCATCTACAATGTGCATAAAAAATAATTTGATTTTCTTTAAAAGCCTATTCAATTTTCTGTCATGATAAAGAGGCCACCATCCTGCTTGCTAGAGCTGCTTATCAGACTGTCCTTTATCATTTGAAAACAGCTCTGCTTTTTAACCACTTTCTACCTCCTCATCTCCATATCCTGCTGGGTCAGTGACCTCCTTTTTAAAGGCTTATGACCATAATCTCAGTTTTGAAAAGTCGTGCTTCTTTTGACTTCAGAAGAACCTTTGTGTGCTCAGGCTGCCGGGAGAAAAGGCCAGATTGTGCTCCAGGTTGTATTTGCTCAAATGACAGAAACCCAGATAGATGGGATTTATTTTTTAAACTTGGTCATTAATTTCCCAGATCGTCCATCTGTGAAGTCTTGACTATTCAGTTTAGTATATGGCTGTCTTTAGGCAATTTAACTTGCTTGGGTGGGGAAACCTGGCTATAGAGTGTTCAGAAGAGTCATTGGGCTGTCCTGGCCTTCAATAGCAATGCCTGGATAATGAAAATAAACATCTAGATCTGTTCCTTCTTTAGGCAGTAGTTGCTAGAATACACGTAGACCTTTTGGTGATACTTTTATATGGCTCCAACCTGACTATCGAATATAGGCAGTATCAAGCTGAACAAAGACAAAATACTCTGTAGGTAGGAAACATCATGAGAAAAATGTCTGTTTGGCATTCTCGAGCGCGCACCATCATTTATAATGGGGCTAGATTACGTCATTGCTAGAATAATAAGCTATCTTTTTAACTAATGTTACTTAAAGTATGAAGTTTTTTGTTCAGGTAAATAAAGACAGCAGAAATGACTTGTACATGAGAACCAATAAACCATTTCTAATGTGTATTCGGGTAAGAACCTGCACAGACAATAGGGTTTGGTTCTTACGGAGAACTCTGTAAAGTTTTGAAAGGCAACACTAAGCTCCGGATCTTGGAACAGATCTGTTTTTACCTGATCCTAGGCATCAGTTAGCTTCACAGTGGCTGCTGGATTTTAATAGGAGTTTCCTTACTTAAAGGCCTTCTAGAGGAAAACTCTTTTCCTGCAGAATATGAGACATTTGTATTTTGTGCTTTTTAAAGATTTTAATTTTAGCTAGGGGAACCTTCTGGTGATGAACATAGTCTGGAGAATGCTTCTGGGCTGGGGTAAAAAAATCTTCAGTAAACTTTTTCCTTAACATTTCAGGTGCAACAAACTGGCTGACCTTCACATAAGACAATCAAGGCCCCTCCTCAAACCTACAAAATTCCCTTGAAAAACCCAAAAGAGAACAAACCAGAGAAATGAATGACTTCATCAAATTCCAACTTGTGTAAATGTAGCACACCTGAGCCTCATCTAATAAAGGAATTGCCGAGTCCTGTAGTGCTGGACAGTCAGCTTAATCACAGACTTCTTGAATTGCTCTTTCCACAGATCTGTACCCCAGATTTGGTGGTGTTTCTGGCCTGTTCCAGTCAAAGGCTGAAAGAACGGTTACTGAAGCGTGCTGAGCAGCAAGGGAGACCTGATGACAACCTGAAAGCCACTCAAAGAAGGCTAATGAATTTCAAGCAGAATGCTGTCCCATTGGTTAAATATTTCCAGGAAAAAGGACTCATCATCACAGTAAGTCCTTTGGTATATGCCTCTGAAACCTGAATTGTTGTTGTGGTTATCACTTGGCTTCTTAGACCTTTTGCTTTAAGGTAGGCTAGATGAGCCAGATTATGGCTTAGGTACACACCACGGTTACTGAAAGCAAACTTTCAGTCTGCTGAGAGAATTTTCTGCAAAATGCAGTAACAGAGAGCAAAATTCACATGCATGTGCATGACGTAAGCACCATGTCAGCTCTTTGCTGCAAGCCTAAATTGCTTCACCAACTAGTTGCAAACTTTCTGCTGAGAAATAACTTGCACAGAAGAGCTTGCTTTGAAACACTGGTTGCTATTCCAGTGCCAGCAGTTTCATCCCTTGCAAATAGTCATGTACTTTTTGGATACTTGTCTTGAGAGAGGAGGAAAGCAGAAAAAACCCCTTGCTTTGTAAAAGAAAGAAAATTCTCAGTTGGAATAGATCAATATAGGTTATTCAAACAATGAACACATCTGGCTGTTGACTGACTCCGGTAAATAAAAAGTCCTTAGACTATCTTACTATGGTTTGACTGTGCCTTGTTGTATGGTCTCCTACAAGCTTTAATGTTTCAGATAAAAATTTTGATGATGAGAAGATTGCAATGTAAGCAGAGCATTTGGCTATCAGTAAGAATACTGGTTGCTGCAATGCGTGGGGCAAGAGAGCCCTCCCTCTAAACACAAAACATACCAAAAGCTGCATTCCTAAGTAAAGCCCTAAGTACTTTATGGAAGTAGGGCTAGTCGGTACTGATGAAGTATTTAAGTGCTTAATGATTACAAATTCAACGAGCAGTTGTCAACAGTTGAGTCACTGACATGTTCTAAATGACAGACTGTGTCTAGTTTTAACAGCGCACAGAACTCGGTACCACGTACAGTACCACGAGAGCACAGATGGCCTGATTTGTCTCTTTTGAGAGCCTAAATAGCCTGGGTAGTTCACACTGGTATGTTCTCCTCACAGCAAGTATGACTAATTCTATGCCCTGGTCAGATTCATGGTGGGCCAAAGCATCCTTAATTGCAAAGTCATCTAATGATGTTCGTAGCCTTAATAACGCACTTCAACATCTTTCTGAATTTCAAAATTAAAATGCTGGGAAATTACTACATTGTTTTCTCCAGAGAGTATCTCTGCTGTTTGAGGATTTTGATTAACTCTGTTTGGAAGGATGAGAGGATGGGAATTCTTGGAAGCTGTCCTTCATTATTGAGGAAGTGTGTATTTTGTGGCATTTCTGTGATGAGACCTGCAAAACAGAAGATGTTTTTCCTGTTGAGGTTTCGTCTTCTGCTTTTTACCTCTGCTTCTTGAGAGTTCTAAAGATGATTTAAATTGGAATGTTCCCTTTAAATATTTCTTTTCTTTTTGAAGGAAGCAGATGTTTGCGATGAGTATGGAAATGGTAATGTGGCATGTGAACATTATTATCACTGTCCACTACAGGACAAGGTAGCAGTATATGCAGAAAATACTGACTTGGCCACATGTCAAAGAAGTCTAATATGAAAAAGATCTGTAAAAGTTGAATTTACTCCTTAACTTTACGGTATCCACTCAAAGTGCATTCATAGAATTTCAGAGAGATCTAGAAATTACTCAAGATTTACATTGCTGTAGAAATGAAGAGAATTAGTCTTTGGAAGGGAGACTCTTGCTGACCTGTCGCTAGAGCTGCTACAGTGCAGTTGCATCTCCCTTGCTGCGAAACCAGGATGCATTAGTAAAGCCAAGCCCCGAGAGTTAGATGCATGAGAAATTCCATGGCCAGTAGATAAAAGGATTCCTTTCTGTAGATGATGAAGAATATATGTACACTGCACCCCTCATTTCCATAGGACTTTACTGCGTATGGAAGATAGTTCTTGCAGTTGCCTAAGGCAACTAAGTTAGTGGGGGATAGATGATAAAAGGGAGTAGCTGGGAAAGGAGTAATAAAAAGAGATTAAGCATGCATATGCCAGAGTAAGCAACTGAAAATTTATATGAAAGGGCATTTTTGAAAGCCACATGACCTTGAAACAGAGGAAACAAATCCTAAGTCCGCAGAGAAGACTACATACTACTAGAGCAAGCTGTAAATTTTAGAACTGTGTTTTTAAAAAATGGTTATTTTGTCACCGTTTGTTCTTTTCCTTAGCACTCAATTTACATATCGTACAATCATCGGATTCTTTTAGTTGGGCAGACCTTTAATATCAGCAGTATCCACAGAGATGGGACATTCTTATGACAATGCCATTTCTTTTCATTTTGTTGGAAATTCATTTGTCCAGTGGGAAATCTAAGCATGTTTCTGCCAGCTTTCTGTCCCATTCCTGCAAGCAAACGCCAGTGGAGGTAACAGATGTTTTCTTACTCCAAATGGCTTTGATCCCATTGTCTTCTGCACCGATGAACGTGAGCTTTCATTTGGTTTTGAGAAAAAGATAATTTGTCATAGGCTTCCATCAGTGGAAAAGACAGAGTTTTCTCAGAAAGCCATAGGATCCAAGAACCCCTGCAGTCTTCAACACCACCTTCTCCTAGTGGAAGCCACGTGTCTTCAACTTGCCTTGACTAGTGTAAATAATGCATAATGCACATGTAATATTAACACTTCTACATGCATTTGATGCACTTGTGCATGCTATTTCCCCACAGAAGGAGCAAGCAAGCAAGAAAAGCACATTGATCCTGCTGATTCTAACCTTGAACTTGGAAGGCACTGAAATATGCAGATGAGGGCAGTGTAAGAACCAGAACAGCATAAATTAGAGTTACACTAGCCCAGTCCCTAGAGAAGTGAATCCTTGAGGCAAGGTCAACATGGACCAGGAGGGGAAAAAAAAAAAAACAACCCACTTTTTTCTTAAATCCCTATCTGTACCTTGTCACTGATATTCAGAGCTCTAAATCTCAGACATTTCTACTCCCCAGCATCACGATTCTACTCAAGGAAAGGAAACCAGAACCATTTGTCTCACGCAGTTACAATTTTAGAACCACAAGTCAAGTTTTAAGCATCTACTTAAATACGTTGTTCTTCATTAATAAACACACCAAAAAAAAAGAAAAAATGACTGAACTCTAACTGAATATGATTGATGAGCAGACATTTGATACAATTATGGTCTCCTGTTGGACACTGTGTGAGCAGGAAAATAAAAATCTAAATTCCCAAAGAATATTCCTTTTCCTGTTCCAACAGTTATTCCATACTATTTTTAACATCTTTTGGTTAAGTTAACAGAAGTAAGAAGCACATTCTTCATTTCAGATCTTATGGGCTAGGCTGCATAGGTGTAATTCCCTTCATCTTTGGGTTTTTTCTCTTGATGTTTAGTAATTGTACACAGTACACAGTATGTAGGCTGTACTTGTGTGCTGCTCTGTACGCCGTATGTTTCCAGTCTGTTCGTGGCAGCCCTGCTCTCAGAGGCTGATCCTGGATTCTGTTTTCAAGGAAAGAAGTGAGAGCCCCACCTACAGTACTTCTAAGAAACGTGAAGCTGTAACTCTGTGCCTTCTGAAAAACTCCTTTGGAATAATGAAGTTGGAATATCCAAGATCTTGGATTGTTATTCAAATCAAACAGCTCTGTAAACAGTTATAATTAAGAAGAAGTAAACATCTATACTTTCATGAACACAGTCTGTGTTTAAAATTCCTTTCAGCAGTCTTTCAGTAGGTCTCATAAATCAAAACCTGACTTTAATTAAGTCAAATCAGATTTCAGAAGGTATCAAGACAATAGGAACAGATACCCCAGTATTGGACATGGGGTGTATAAACAGATGCAGATGCTGGCATTTATTGCAGCAGTAACTTTTAAAACTTAGAACATTATATATTGTTTATCTGCACAAGAAGTAAGCCACAAATTACCGGGGAGGAAGATGTTAGATTAAATTATACAAGGGAAAAAATATAAATGCCTCGATGATCTGCAAGTACTCTAATGTTTAGCAGAGGACTTCAGTTCTGAACACAATTTAATCCATTCCCATATCCTTCCTGCCATCTAGCAATTATTTAGATGAATATATTAGAATATTATTAGGTTTGGTCTCAGGTGCTGACCTGACAATTGGTACACACACACAGCCATGCCCAGTAAGCCAAGGCCACTACTGTGGTGTGGTCATCAGTAGAGATCTTTAAAATAAAAGGTTCTGTGTATGTGTATGCAAACTTATAGGCAGTGCTTGCTGTTCTATTAAAAATATAGGTGGTTCCTATATCTCCTAATGAGAATTATTGTTATCTACTTTGTCATCTTGGCTACAGTACTCCTAGAGACACAGTATGGTATCATTTAATTTTCTAACACTGATTTATAAGGGCTTTCCTATTTTTTTTAACTGGGTACTAATGAAAATGACAAAAAAAACCCCAAACCCAAACCAAACAACCAATCCCTACATAATGAATGTACTTTAATGCTTTTAATGTGGTTGCTATCCTGAGAGAGAGCTGGCTTGCTCTGAAAAAATGTCCTGTGAGTTAGAAATAATAAAAAGTTAATCTTTCTCCCTATCTCCACGCTCAGCACCCCAGCCTAGATAAACTGTGTTTCAGGAGAAAACTGGTTTATATTAGCTGAAGATCACGGCTGGGGCATCTTCACTGTCTGGTGAGAACTTGCTGTTAAAGAAGATTGCTGTTAAAAGATTCCTTAAGAATCAGCTGCAAAATTCAACTGAAAACGGTTTTATTGTTTTATTAATTTCAAGATACACTTTTCTTTTGGACTTCATATTGATGTTTCATCACTATTAGACCCGCTGCTATGAACTACCTAGCCTAAAGAACTGTAGGATAAAGCTCCAGGAAATCACATTCGCTGACCTTTGAATAACTCACTACAATGGGAAATGATTCTAACTAGGAAGCTTTTTCAGTTACATCCCAACAGATGTAACTCGTCCTACTGCAGGGAAGTGTAGAGAACACAGCACTACAGCATGGTAGACCATGACAAGCAAACCACTGGAGCAACTGTATCATAATGTCCCTGACTCTAACTCATAAACAAAATCTCCCAAAGAGAGCAGCCTCTCTGCCTACAAGAATGTGGGGTTTTTTCCACTCAGCTGACTCAGTAAAGTTGTTCTCAGTCGTAGGGATGAGCTATATTCTGGAGAGAAAGGAATGGGAATTCAGAGGATAGTAGGTGGTGCCCACACAGTGAAAAATACCAGAGTTGTATTTTTTTTGCTGCTAATTCACTGAGGAATGTGCAAAAAAAAAAAAAAAAGGGTAGTTATTTTTATAAAATTAAGTGACTGGTAGCATCAGCCACGTTCAGAAGATGTTGACCATGCTATGGTTATCACTGTGATGGTTTTGTAAGGGGACAAAACTATCAGAGGTGAGGACGGCGGGGTAATATGCAGCATTTGCATCTCCAGATCATCCGTACTTCAGATAATGTGTATTGAACCAAAACTAACGGTAAGAAGATGGTAGGATAGAGAAGTTGGGTAGAAAGAAAAAGGCAATTAAACTTCAAGTCTCTGCTCTGCCTTCTTCAGATGGAGTTTAAAACTCTGCTATTCCCCCCTCCCCTCTGATACCCATCACCCAGCTATTTGTTCTTTTGAAAAGGGTCTCTAAATCTCCACTTCATCTGGACTGTAACTTGGTATGGATATTGGTGTAGTCAGTGGAGAGGAGATCACTGGGTTACAAAAATCTTTCAGTCACAGTTACTAAAGCTGATGTCAGAGAGCTCAGCTGGTTTTTTTGGTCTAGAACATACCCGGTGGTCTAGACAGAAAAAAAATACTTTACTGATCTCATCACCATAACAGTGGAAGTTTCTCTGTCTGGAGACAGGATTAGTCCCAGTCTGCCTTATTTATAATAATTCTATGTAAGTATAGTGCTTCAGTGTCAGCCTTGTTAACGTTGATAAGTCTGCAAGTCTGTGTGCATTTAAAAAAAAAAAAAAACAAAAAAACCCCAAAAAACCAAAAAGGCTGCCTTTAGTGAGACAAAAATGCTAAACATGAAAAGAAGGCTCTGGACCTTATTTAACATCTAGAACAGAAGAACATCCTGTGGCACAAAATGCTGATTTCACCGATATCTTCACTGTCGCACTTGTCCTTTTAGGGAATTTACCACGCCTATGCAAAACATTAAAATGACATTCAGATTAGTCAGAGAAGTAAAGAGAACCCAGAAAAAGCAGCCAAAGCTGGAAATGGATTTTGAGCGCAGATTTAGAAGTTAAATAGTTGTGGGTGAGGGAAATAGCTTATATAGCTGTCTGCCCTCATCAACATCAGACAAGCCTAATGGCTGTCAACTGTCACAGAAAAACTCCCCATGGAACTCTGTTATATAAATTTCTCTCTTGATTTGGTTAAAAAAGGAGTTTTGTTACAGCATTGCACACTGACATGAACTTTAGCTACAGGCTGTGGCTTACCAATACACTGAGGAAAATATCAGTTTTCATTAATTTCTAAAGTTTTGGGTTGCACTGTTTATTTATTGATCTAGCTGTGACTGCTGATTCCAAAGAACTTTGAAGTACCTGTTCCTCTTTTAATTCTGGCCCTGTCCCCAGAAAATGTGGGTCCTGCAGTCCTTTCAGTAACTCTCAAGGTCAATTCAGATCTTACTGATAGCAAACTGTTATACATGATCCGAACCCTGCTTTCAGGTCCTGGTGGCAGCCACTCCCAGGCACCTCTCCCAAACCAGAATGCGGCTCCAAGAATCTTCTCCTCGGTGGAGGAACATGCATCTGGTTTGGCAGAACTCAGAATGACTAGCTGCTCTTGTTTTTATGGTGGTGGTACTTGCTCTCATCCATGCAGTTTTGCATGAAGGAATCCTTAAAAAGAAAATGTAAAATAAAAATAAAATAAATCACACACCTCCTTCCCTGAAGTAACGCTAGGAATAGAGACTGTTAGCCACCACCTCCCCCGCCTGCTCTCGCTTCCCTGCTGCAGGCTCAGGATCTCATTTACATGCCATCTGATGCCCTGGATCTTGCATTTTTGGCTGCAAAGTGATAGAGACTTGGTAGGGATGGTTTCAGTCGAACCGAGCCTCGTCTACACCTGAGCATAGCCTTTCTCCCCACAAGTTGTAGGTGTGGGTTTGAACTTGCTTTGTAGAGGGTACTGTACTGACATTTCCCATTGATTGGAACAATGCCACCAATATATTTTCAAATGCCTCTCAGTTATTTTAAAAATACAGCAGTCCTGAGCACAGCCTTGTGGGAAGACGTTAGATGTGCTTTCAACTTGACTACTACACCGCATTCTTAGGGTACTTCTGCTTTCTTGGGCATGACCAAGGGGGGGTGTGAAGAGGAACCCCCAGATAGCTTTGAATGTCAGCATTCAAAAGCTGACAAAAGCAAAACTTCAGTGCTCTCAGGACTTTTCAACTCAAAGGAGCTATTTGTGGGGACCTCAAGAGCAGAGGTTTTGGTTGAGATGCGGGAGTTCTCTGCTTTGCTGCACGGTTCCTAAATGTTTACCTGGCTCCATGAATGTATACACACTTACACAGCCAGGAAAAAAGCTCTCTACAGGGAAAAGGAGTCGTGGGGTGGGAAATAATGATTATCACTTTCAGTTTTTGATGATTCAAAGCAATGAAAGGTTAAGCTGAAGACTTTAAAAGGTAACTGGGTCTCTACAGACAGACAGTCAGCTAGTGGTCGTTGCAAATGAAGGGTCTCTGTCTCTCCTAAGTTTGATAGCTCTTCTGCAGAAAAGCTGAGGCATGAGAAAGAACCTGGACTTGTGTCCCATGCAACCGATGAGCTAGAGAAAGTTTACGCGTGGTCTCATCACTGCTAGCTCTTACACTGCATCTCAACACTGTTTATGTGCTACTGCTTTGGGAGATGGTTTGGAGGAGATAGAAAGGAAGGTATGGCAATGGCATTGCTGTAGAAACGTGTCTAAACAAGCTGTAGATAGATGGATACCTCATATGGTAACGAGAGATGAGTAATTTGCGCATATGTGGAAGCATGTGCACCATATACACTTCCCAAGCTTCAAAATATTTTCAGCCTCTTAATTATATAGTTTATGTCAACAAGTTATGTCAGAAATACTAATGTCTGCCAGAGAATGTCCAGGCATGGAAACGTGCCATCTACATCCATGCAAGCATGCAGAGGAACCCTGGGGGTAGAAATTCTTTGCCAAGGTGAACGGTACTGCTGCAACATTGGGCTCTTTTCTAACTTCGGAAGGATTTAAATAAATACCAGCTTCTTGAAATGTGCCCTGCCCCCCGTACACCCAGCATCTTCGATTAAGTAGACTTGGTAAAAAAGAAATAAACTTTGACAAGTCTGGCTACAGAATTAGCCACCGATCAGTGCATTGGCCAAGTTGATTTAGGGACTCTGGAATGAGAGAGGGAGTGGTATTTCTGACAGCCACACTAGCCCAGATTTTATCCATTTCTGGCACTGTACAAGCTGGTACATGTTTAAAATTAACAGGATTTTTACAGATCTGAAGCTAAAGCTAAGTAATTAAGCCAAGTTATCATACAGAAAAATTAACTGTAAGAGATACTTAAAATAACATGCCCTACATATTCAAGTTATTTTAAACATTCGTTTTGAGGTAATTAAGCTGTGTCCTTCGGTTGAATATTAGCTTCTAACTTTCTTTTTGTAGTTAAAGGGATGCTTAAAGAAGATTAATTTTTCTTATTTAGAGGACACATATTAAGAAACCAGCTTGGACAAAATACCTTGTCACTGGGAAGGCCTTTTGGATTGAACTGGGAATATTTAGCATACATAAACAAACCTTCCTATCCTAAACCACACCTGATTTTGTGGACGTTCAGCAGAAGAACCAAAGCTGCATTTCAGCCATGCTTTGCTGTACATGTTAAAATATCCCTTCGTTACCAAAACGTCCATTAATGGTTTCTAGCCCTGATTACCACTAGTGAAAAGTTTACAGACGGTGATTTCCCAGTGTTATGGCAAAACCATCTTGCTGCCATGTGATGTAAAAATGTCAGATATCAACTCAGGCAGGTTGCTACATCAGTAGAATCTGGACGGTCTTTCAGCCCTCACTCTCACGATCCTGTTCAACTGTTGCTCTGTCTGGTGGCTCGTGCCCTATGGCTCCAGTGTTTAACATCCTTGCTCCCTGAGTGTTAAGTCGGTGCCAGTAGCTATGGTCAAATAGTGCTGTTGTGTTGCAATGCAATACTGCACTGAAATACTGCACATGGCAACGGGATGATTGTGCTGATATCAACCATGCTCAACTTTCTGGCATATTTCTCTAGTGTTCTGGAGGCTTATTTCAGCGTTTAGGCTCAACAAGACAATGTTAGATGTAGCTACAGTATTTGTAGAGAACAGAGAAAGCTGAAAAGCTACTTGTCCATTGTGTGGCTCAGGGAACACACTACACTGGACAGTACTAGTGAGAACTACAGCTTTTCCCTAGTACATCTTCCCCGTTGCAGAATATCCTTTTGAGTGTTTCCTTTTGATAGCTCTTTGGAGGATTTTTTGTTTTCTAATACAAATAAAGAGTATCTACCAAACAGTGCTTTGAAGAACTGTATGAAATAATTCTGAATTAGGAAACATGACTAGTATGTTAACTGAGCACTTCACTGAGGTAACAGAGCCTTGCTTCTCTAATTCACTGATACTTACACGTTGAGTAGCCACTACTATGGCTATTTTGTTCCTTGTAACTGTGGTAAATCATTTAGTGTTAGCACAAACATCTCTCTGCAGTGTTGCCTTGTACCATACAGACAGAACCTAAAATTCTTGGCAAAGACTCTCTTGTGAATCATCTGCACCTGATACAGGACTGCAGGTTGTTTCATTAACGACCAGTGAATATAATTACCTGCTTGCTTTGTTGTCCCCATATCGTGTTGTGCATTTCAGTAGTCTACTTAACAAAAAGGGAGAAGAAGCCTCTCGAGGCATGGCTGTAACACTGCAATCACCACTATCACTTCAATTTTCTGTGAAGGAAGAACTGTTTCATTCTTAATGGTTAATCTCTTTTTATGCCAACAACAGGGGCATTTGTGCCAGTGACAGTATAGCAAACAGGTGACAATGTGTAAGATGTGGCTATGATCAATTATTTCTCTGTCTAGGAGTGTCCACACATATGCTATCCATTGATTCATTTTGTTTAAAGTATAATTGCTAAAGTAAAATTAGATCTAGGCAGATCTTAACATTTTTTTCATTATGACCACCACTGGATTTCTCCTCCTGTCTTTTTATCCAGAATGTCAAATCGAAGCTTCACATTCACGTTTCCAACACCAGTACTTCAAATTTCTCTGCCCTGCCCAGCGTGTCAGCTCTTAGCTTTTCTTGCATTCTGCCATCAGTTGTGTTTTGGTAATAACATAGTGTTTTAATGCCGAGGTCATCTCCCTCTCCTACCCCTGCAAGATGCCAATTAGACAGCTCAAAAATATGCTTTTTGCTAGTTTCCTGCTGTGTCCTGCCTTCTGTGCCTTTTTGGTCTGCTCTACTGAAAAGAACAGACTTCTGTATAAACGCAAAGTCCGTACTGAAAGGGAACCTAGAATGTGGGCAAGAGAGCTTTTAGTCAAGTTGCTTATTAAATTTTTCAGTCCTTAATACAATGAAAAAAAATTATATCCAGTAATCCTCTTTGTATCTGCACCTTATTGTAAGAATTTCACTATATGGATTCTATACAATACAGATTCACTTAAACCCAAGGCAGCTCAATTCAGTCTCTTCTACAAGAGCATTACCTCTGCTGTGCTTCTGGCCGTGGGTATCATCTCAGTCTGCTGTAATGACCATTAAAAGTTGTGGGGGTACTTCAGCTTTCATCTCTGACCCTGTTCATGGGGTGCAAGACACAAATGAGCTCAATTCCTGTATTGTGAACAGGAGCTTTTCTTCATTTATGCAATTCATGTTCTCTGATATCTCTTGAACTTTAGAAAGAGTGTCAGGAGCCGTGTGAATTCTGAAATGAGCTTGGTTTTAAGAACTGTTCATTATATCTTTGAACTACAGCCAGGAGACCACTCCTCAGAAAGATCACAAAATTTATTAGGGCAAGCGTGTACTATAGAATGAACTGAACGTGTCTGGATATTCTCTGACAGGTTAGGTTAGGACTTGGGAACGAAACCCACGTCAGTATTTCTTGGAATGATGTGTCCACTAAAACCCTTCGCTAACAGTGACTTATGGTCGAGAGAACTTGCAATAGAATTTATTTGCTAGCTTTTTGTTAAGAATGCACAATTTGTTATAACCTCATTCTGATAAAGAATAACTCATATTTACAAAGTATGTTAAGTCAAAGGTTATAGTTGCTCTTTTTACATTGAGCAAAGTTCAAACAAAAATGCAAATTTCTTTTTTTTTTTCTCCCTCCCCATGAATTATACAAACAGGGTGAACTTTGCTGATTTAAAAAAACAAAAGCACCCTGGAGAAAGATCTTTCCAGAAAATGACTGGCATCTGAGGCATGAAACAAGACCTAAATCTAACCTTTTTTGAGTGCGTGATTTGGCTTGAGGATGAAGAGAGACAAGTAGAAAAGTCCTAAGCAGGGATAAAAGCTTGCAAGAATTTATTCACTAGAGTAAGAATGAGATGCAGGTACATAGAAAGAGTCACTCTCTACCTCAGGGACTACTTCTGTATTTGCAAGTTGTACAGCTCTGAGAAGGGTATGTAGGTAACCTTTTGTGAATTAAATCACAGGCAAGTGATTTCATTGCATGAGGTAAGAGAGTGTGGAGTTCATATCAAGGAATCAGTTGAAAATTAGCTGGTGTGCAAAATCAGTTGCTCGCAGAGCCAGGATTTATAAGTGGGTGCTCTGATGACTCTCACTTTCCACACTGAAGGAAGAAGGAAGTCAGCGACATCCCAAGACCCCGTGGAGGGCTTTTAATGGAAAAGGATTCTAGTTTGTTCAGCGTAGACTGGTCCACATGAATTTTTCTTTGATGAAATATCTGTGTTTAGCCAATTCGCCCACTCCCTTGGCATAATTCTAGTGCAGAGTAACCTTTATATGTAGTGAGGATCTGCCCCTACATTATTTTTCTCCTTCTATGGTATAGACTACTCTTAAAACTAATAGAAACAAATAAGAAATGACAGTTCTCTGGAAGTTCAGACAGCGAATTCCAAAAGTTTCTGGGAGCTAGAACACTATAGCCCAAGCTAAAGGAAATTTCCCTCCCTCCTTAGCAGTAAAGACATTCTGAACTGGATGGTGTTAGTAATGATTTTATCGATAGTGAAATTTTACTAATAAAAGCAATGCAAACATAAATATTCACCATGTTAATGTAAATAAAAACAACAGATGATTGTCATGTGCTCTAAGTAGCAATTATTTTTAGCCACCATTTGAGTTCTAGTCAGTACTACAGCAGTGAAGGTGGAAAGGGGTACACCTTCCATGCGCTTTGACCCGATTTATATTAGAAGAGCCAACACTTGGAAAACACTTAATCTTGTGATTCTCTGACTGTGTTTTGCCAGAATCCCAGTAAAATTAATATCCCTGTACAGATGTAAGGTTGAGATTATTCTGCTGAAATAATCAAGGGTTGAAACAGTCAGAAAACCCCCCACCATACTAGCACTAGGAAGCTTCACAAATATAAATAAAATAAGTAATAAATATTTGTCTGATGATTCATAAGGTGACACAGAAAACAACCATAGCATGAGAAACGCCGTGAGGTAGTGTCATCCAGTAGAAAAATGCAGCAATGGTGAAGGAGCTGTGATGATGGAGGATACTAGCCAGAGACCATTCCCATATGGAGAAAGCCCTCAGTTTACATATAAAAAAAAAAAAAGAAATTACCGTTCAGAAAGTGTAAAGGACTGGATTTTCCTTCAGTATATCAAAAGTTCTAATTTTTTGAGTAAATTGCAGCAATGGTCAGGTCTAGCAGTTTTTACAGATAATGTTGCATAAATACTCAGTTGTTACTGGTTGCTTTGGCAATAAACTGCTGGTATCTCACCCTGGCACTGACGCATCGTTATTAGACCGCGAGGGTTGGAGTTTCTGCTACCTTGTAATTCAGCTAGCTCACATGAACAGGTAAAGCTATGAAATCATTAATAGAGTCAGGGAGGCTTCACCTTAATCTTTCTTGGGTTGGTTGCTTTTGGTTTGTTTTGTTGTTTTGTTTTCCAATTTGTTGGTTGTTCCTTAATCTTTCCCCTGGAACACACACTATTGACATGTTACATGCATTTCCTGACAACATCCCTGCCCTCTCTCAGACTTCACTTCCCTACTCAGGATAAGCGAGCAGCTCTAGTCTTCTGTACATTCTACTTCCTTGAACAGTATAGTGGCCATTGTCTGTACTACTTGTTGACAACACATCCCTTGGACATTTCTCATGTGGTTTTTTGTTTGTTTGATTTAAATAAACTCATTATATCTTTTAGCACTTCCCTAAAATTATGCTTCATTCAATAACCTTTGGGTAGAAATATGGTCAGAAGCTTCTGAAAAGTTAAATACATTATGTCCAGTTTCACTTCACCCACAAGGATATTTAAAACCCACTTTCAGCCTCCATAATCACAGGAGATTTTGCCCTACATTTGTTTCCCAAAAATACATGCTAGATGCAAGAATGTCATATTCCATGACTACAGGAATAGTTCCTGTCAGAATCCCCTTAGCATGCCAGCTTTCATTTATAAATCATGTAGTCTCCTTTGTGCTCCGAAACAACATGCTCCAGTAATTTAGACAGCTAAACAGAACTTTCTGGTACAGAAATTAAAATAGCAGCACAGTTGCTTCTTGCTGCAGGAAATAAATTCACGTCCTTCCTGAGGCAGCGCAACTGGAAGTTGGTTTTATGAGCCCATCCTGAACTCAAACTGACATTTGCCGATATTATCCTAAACTGGGTATGAGTCACGCTTCTAGAGACAAATAATTTATTTCATTGAAATTTAGCACTCTTCAGCCTGAGATGACCAAGGGAGGACTCGCCCTCCAGGATAGCAATGCCATTTATGAGGTTTGTTAAGATAGAGACCAGCACTGCATATCTGGCTCAGAGTTTATTTAAATACACAGCAACTGTTGAGCTGAGAAATTAAATTTATTTTTGTCTTCCAAGGAAAATGGAAAAGCTAATAATTTTCCAATGGTCCAGTTCGAGTCCAACATTCCACTTCAGGTAACTACAACTAATGCAGATGAAACGATCTGTATTCCTAACACCTACAAATATCAAATTATTTCCTGAATTAAATGCAGCTTTTGCCTGTCAAATCCCCAGAGCAGCTCATGTAGGGTATACCCTATGCTTGTTCTTGCATCGTAACCTACTGTGCTTTATTAACTAGTTAAATCTGCCCTTGAAATTAGCTTTTCTTGGGAGCTTTCAGTCCATAGCTTTGTTTCTTAGAAAACTGGGATGATACATAGGCAGAAAATAATACATTTGGTAGTAGCTGTTGTCATCTAATAGTAGAAAACCAGCCTATGCTAATTTATTATTTTCCATTCAGAATCTCTGTCACAAAAGCCAAGAGGAGAAATATCTGCTGGATGGGGTAGCTGTATCAATGCTTTTTATTGAAGCAAAAGGCAAACTGTCCCTGGAAGAAAATTGTTTGTTTGGGGTTTTTTTTGCTGAGTTTTTCTCAAATTTGGTTTAGTTGCCATATCAGAATTACCCCTGTTGCTTGTACGGACCTTGTCTGGGAAAGCAGTGTCACTCCATTTATCTGGGGTGCCTGTCTGCAATCTGCACACCATGCGAAAGCTGATGCTAGAAAATATTTGGGGTTTGTTTTAAACGAAAGCGACAGTGACACAGGAGCTCTGAGAGCACTACAGGCAGGGGAGAAGATATCTGTTTGAACTTTGTTCTGGAAAAATCTCTCTATACACCAACATACTGGTTAATGCCTTGCAGCTTTAGGGCTCATTCCCTTTGGGTGCTGTTGCAGACAATAGTAAAAACTAAAAGCATTGGGGAAAGCATTTACGTGAACACGTTGGCAATCGGAGCTGAAACAGGGGAAATACGCTGTAGCAACCAGTCCTTGACTGGTTTATTCCCAAAGAGTGTCATGGTTTATATGAAACAGGGTGAGCTCCCAGGAACTTCTGAAGGGCAAGGACACATCCAAGCCCCATCAGAAGTTTTTCTAGATAAAGATGAAAGAAAAACTACTGGAGGACAAGAATTATTGCTGGGAAATGAAAAAACAAAGGCATTTAGGAAGGAGATGGGTAATCTTAGATCTTCCTGTAATGTCACTGAGCTGTACGTAGCAAACTGACAGCTACAGCTGTTACTGACTGAGCCTCATGCAACTTGTTTGTGCTGCTTTGCCCTTTGTCTAGGTTTCAAAATACTGAATTTTACATTAATGATTCATAATTTGCAGCATCACTGTGAGCTCCAGTTACGTAAGAGAAAAGAAAGGATATTGCAAGCTAAGACACAGAGGGCTCTTAAAGCTGCATAGGATTTGGACAGCATCCAACCATAGCTGACTCCCTGTAATCAGTAATGTCTTTTCTTCTTTCCTTTAGGTTTAGGTGTGGTAAAGTAAAAATCAAACACTTTATCCTAGACCCCGTGGAGGTGAGAATAAGATGATTTCTCCCTCGGGCTGAATGTTTTCCTGGGTTCTACAGGAACAGAGTAAGAAATAAATCATGGAGCATCTCCTAATTCAGACTGTAATTCAGTTTTCCACTCAAGCTCTTCAGTAGTGATCTGTCTTGATGCTTGACACCAGTGTTCTGTTTCTTGGTAATACCATTTGCCTCTTTAAAGGCAATTTCCTTTAAAAAGTAAAGTCGTAGTGAAAATTACTCCAACAGTAGAATACATACTTTCAAAAAGAAGAAAGAGTAGATGTTTGTGTTTACAGGGTTGAAAAGGTCTCCATATGTGTGGGTTCTAAAGCATCTCTTTGTTTTTAATTAATCTTCCAAAATTCTTAGTATAGCTGGCTTTGTTATAGAAGCTGCTGGCCTGATATAATACATGTGAAGGTGCAAGTTTTCAATCATTTGCAAAGTGAATGTAGATGTAGAGAGTTTATCTCTAACAGGCTGGCACAGGCTGCCCAGGGGGCTTGTGGAGTCTCCTTCTTGGGAGACGTTCAAAACCCACCTGGACACATTCCTGTGTGACCTGCTCTAGGTGACCCTGCTCTGGCAGGGGGGTTGGACTGGATGATCTTTCCAAGTCCCTTCCCACCCCTATCATTCTATGATTCTATGATCTCTAGAGATGTTGACTTTATGTATAGCTTGAAAAGTTACTTCTAGAAGTCAATTGACATGTCAGATAACCCAGACCAAACACATGCAAATAGTGTTCCTTGGATACTATGAGGACTATGTGACTAATGCAAATGCTGCCTATTTCAGTTCCCATCCCTGATGAGAACTTCAGAGAGAAATACAATATTTCTTGTAGGAGTCATAGTAGAGAAATGGTTGAATCATTTTGAACTGTTTATTACTATGTTAAACTAACTTCAGCTTACAAAAGTTAAAGATAGGTAGAGAAATCCAGGAGGGGAAGGTAGAGAAATCCAGGAGGGGAAGGTAGAGAAATCCAGGAGGGGAAGGTAGAGAAATCCAGGAGGGGAAGGTAGAG
>JANHGN010013108.1:79319-124025 GCA_024605025.1 Megaceryle maxima
TGGTACCAATTTCATTCTGAAACCTGGTCTGACCATAAGTCAGGCATTTAGGGGGTGCTCTGTGTGTATTTATTTATATATATATGACTTGTGGTTACGAAGGCTTGAATTTCTTCAAAAGAAAAAGCATTTGAGGGACAGAGGATTGTAAA
Source organism: Megaceryle maxima (assembly GCA_024605025.1). Classification (NCBI taxonomy): domain Eukaryota; kingdom Metazoa; phylum Chordata; class Aves; order Coraciiformes; family Cerylidae; genus Megaceryle; species Megaceryle maxima. The sequence goes on from JANHGN010013108.1 coordinate 79,472, forward strand.
ATAACTGAAGCTAAAAAAAAATATAAAATTAAAAACACTGAAAATCTGTCAAATATTTTGCTTGAGGAACAGGAAAATGTTCCTTTGCAACTTCACAACTATTTCTTTTTACAGATGGCATCCCTGTCTGCCTTCCACGTAGACCATGATGGTTATGTAGATAGATGAGGTGATAAATCATAGAATCATTCAGGTTGGAAAAGACCCTTGGGATCATCAAGTCCAACCATTAACCCTACTCTACAAATGTCTTGGGAAACAACACACACACACACAAAAAAAATAGAAAATTCTAGGTGAACTATGTTCCTGTAAAATTTACTAGCTTTATTAAAATCACGATTAGCTACGTAGAGAAAACTGTCTATGTGATCTCTCCTCTGTTTGAGGGAAGAGTTGTCTGCCATAAATTGACAGACAGGGTGCCTTCAGTTATCTGTAATCAGGAGCAACCCTCTGGGGGCTGCCGAGGAAGGAGCTGGTGAAGCACAATGAAGTCTAGTAGCACCAATACACCTATGATCTCTTTCTGACAAAGGGGGGATGACTTTTTTTGACTAGCAAGCCATTTGCAAAGAGCAGCGCTTCAGCCAGAAAGCGTGGGACATATGGTGAAGGGTTGTAAGGGGGTTGGTTCCAAGCTAGCAAGCTTACACACCCCAGCCATAAGGCTATTTTGGTAACGTTCAAAGTGAGCTAGAGGAGGATTATCAAGGTGGGGTGATCGGGGCTGGAGAATGATAAAAAGTGCATTAACCAAACAGACAGGTTTCTAGTGGTCAGCTTCCAGATAAGAGGCACAGAAGAATAATGAGTACTAGCTTTCTTGGTCAAGGGGCACACTTTGTTTTTCTGTGCTTCGTCTTATTTGTAGAGACAGGAGAGTGATTTGAAACCTAGAAGGGCATTCCCAGCGTACAGCATCGTCTTATAATTGCTTGTGGATTCCCTAGTCAAAGTGCTAAGTACTGAATAGCAAGAAGAGGAAAGAAGTGGCATAAAGGTGCTAGCTCTGACAGATTGACAGCAGCTAAACAATCTGCACAAACTGTTTGTGATTCTGAGTTCCAGTCAGTTCCTTGAAAGTCTGATCTACTTAATGAATTCCTCACCAAAATAAGTGAGAGGTAAGAGCATTATCAGAAGCCACGCTGCAATCATCTAATGGGTGCCTAACCTAAGCACCAATAAGAGTAAGGAGTTTTGAAGTAGGATTTCTAGAGATCCCGAGACAAGGTATTTAATTTCTACAGGTCACAATTCCAGGATTGCCTTCATCTCACATTTTGTCTTTTAATCTTATTAGTTATATTGCAATATATTTTGGTTCCTGGTGGTTAATGTAAACATAATATTTCTAATATTTTCATGCCTCCACATGAATCAAATTCAGATGTCACACTTGTAAAATCAATTTGTAATCAACTGCTGAAAGAAATAACTGAATATAGATTAAAATACAGTTTTCTCTTGGTTGCCTTCAACATATTAGGACTGTTGCTAAGAGCAACAACCTGTCATGAAACTCAGTGTAGGGATGCAATAAAATTTGTATTAGATACTTCTTACTGAGAACAAAATTAAAATGTAATCTTTCTAATGCTAATCAGTCCTTCAGTAAATTATTTCCATTATATTTCTCTTGAAATTTATCTTCTAAGTATTTGTCTTGCCCAAGTGTTTCTATGCAACATGTATTAGTTGAATTATTAGATGATGCTTCAGAGCATGTTCCATAACATAAGACAACATTTTTATTTTATTGAGCTTAAACATGCTGTTAGCAGAAGCAACATATTTTACAGGATAGCCTTCGGTAAATTTTATGACAGTGTTGAAGGATGCAAATACTATAGTGTTAAAATACAAGTATGGGCATATTTGAGCCAATGAACCGTACTGAACAGAACTGCTACCAGGATTTTACATAAGTAATAGATTTAAGCAAGGCTTGGAAATACATTAGTTGATTTGCCAAAATACAAGTGGTCCAAGGAGGAGGTTTAATTAACTCACAGGCTGGGGTACAGCTACCTCGTTATGGGAAGATCAATCAATTGCAGATAAATTTAGACTGATCGGTATAATTTAGTTTCAGTGTATAAATTAATTCAGTGAATTGTGAAAAAGCAGTGCTTGACAGATTCATTCATGGAAGCTCAAGGATGAACTCGCTTCCAGAGACATGTCACACACCCAGGCTCAGAACACAGAAGTGTTTGACAGGACCAGAGCCATTTATGGCCATGATGCCCCTGGTGCTGGTGTGGCAGGAGTCACACCCTGGCCCATAACAACCATACCCTCCCAGTTTTCCATCATCAAGCCCGTGCAATTCGGCTTGGTAGCAACAAAGAATACATAAAATACAGCATAAAATCTAGAAGTACAGCTTCACGGTGAAGGGAACGACTAAGATGAGCCCTGCACCCCTTTGCAGGCCAGGGAGTCCATTCCCCCTGAGTGTCAGACCCAGCAGGGCAGCTCCTGTCAGCACACCCTTGCACAACTGCAGCCACCCATTAATTCAACCCTGCCCTCAGTCCTGCGTCGCTGGACCCTCTTGGCTTCCTAGGGAGACAAGTCTTCATGAATTATACCTTCAGTGTCAAGATACAAAAAAGGGAGCGCACTCGAGCTCATCTGCTCGTTCTTTCTCCAGCAGCCTGCTCCTGCCTGGAGAGCTGATTATTCAGTTAACAGATTTAATAAAAACTTCCAACTGATTGGGTTTTTTATTGTGCAGTACTGTACCTAATCAAATCCTCTCCCTTTTTTCCCCCCTAATGAAAACACAGGGCACATGAAAATTACCTGGGTTCCTTTACCTCAGCTTTATACATGCACTGGAGTTAAGGAAGCCTATTTTACAGTCATAGGAGTACCTTTACAGATCAGGTGTGCGCAAGCTATTTCTCCATGGCAGCAGAGCTTTCCTGCATTTTCCTCATTTCTTTTAACTGTTGAGTTTCCCCTTTTGAAATCAGTACAGTTGCTCAGAGCGTTTGCCATAGAGCCTTTGTGGGCTTGTATGAACCTCAGTGAAGAGCTGAGATTACCTGGTGGAATGGGGCATCCTTTTAAAAGGAATTAGGAGAATTCAGACTAAGACCTTCCTCCTAATGTGAAACATGTATTTTTTTATGGTTCTCAGTGTACCAACTTATCAAAGGAAACACTCAGAAAAGGCAATGAAACTCATGATGAACTGTTCTGTTGTCAGAGCAGGTGCACAGGCTGCAGACTCATTGAAAGCAGCAGGGCAGGTTTGCTTCCAAATGCTTTAACCAATCCTTCTCCTTAAGCCAACATTTTGTGTTTCTTCTTTCATAGCTGAACGTTGCCACAAGTTTTACATAAAATGTTGCCAATTGAAATTGAGGCTTAAAAAGCCTGAAGTTTTGAGTCATCCCCTCTTCCTAACACTCTCCCCTTGGCTTTAGCCTTGTCAGTAGCTTTGCCTGCCTGCAGGCAGTCCCCTGACTCCCAGTACCTTGCTGTCTGGTATGCTTCTGCTGCCACACAGAGCAGCAGTTAGTGAGCCTGTTGTCCTCCTCTAGAAGACCTGTTTCAGATTTAGTCCAAAACTCCCTCCAACAACAAACTGAGCTGCAGAACAGCAAAATGCTCATTGTTTATTCATACTGCACCAGGGATATCAAGTACTGGTCTGTGTCCCCTCATTACTTTATCTTGTTCTGGGAGTAGCCATTTGCCTCCATTCCATCCTGGTAGATTTGTCTTTAGGCAGTTTGAAAGGACAGAGCAGTCTGTATTCTGTTCAGTGATAGATGGTTATGGGTTCTGTCAATTTTCATTGAACCAAGAAAGAAAAGGTACATATTTTCAATTTTTCTGACCTTGAGTATTCCCTAGGAAGAAACTATGCTTCCCAGGGAAACTAGTGTCCTAGTTCAGGAAAAAAAAGGCCTTAAGATGCTTGACAGTATTAAAACTGTATAACCATTATGGCTTTTATCACTTAAGATACATTATGCATGAGTATTCATTTTCAGCCTGACCTTTACATTTAAATTTGCAGCACTGTATTTCATGTTAACGTTTCTAGCTAAGGTTACATACTGCTCTTTGTAGTTAAGTGACAGTTAATCAAATCCTTGCACACAAGTGGCTTTAAAAGTGATTGATATGTCAAGGTAGGCTGGTGCTGGGGATGACTGCAGCTTAGTTAAATTATATTATCAACAGTGACAACGTTAAGAGTGAGATATCATCTGGGTAAAGTAAATTTTAAAAATTAAGACTGTCTCAGCAGTTGTAAATCTGTTTAGTTGTGTATATATTTTACAGACAGGTATTTTCAAAAGACCATAAAGTTTAGATGCAGAACATGCTGCGTATGTACATGTGACATTCTATGGTAGCAAGAGTATAAACTCTTCCTGTTGTTGTTTTTTAATCAATCTGATAAAATATACTTGAATATTAGGGGAAAAAAAAAAAAACACAACACCAAAACAACAACTAAAAAAGCACCACAAAACCACCATCAGATGGTAGACCCAAGTCTTTCCTTGGTGTCTTTTACATAGTCTAAAGAGTTGCATCAAAGATGAATGTGGCATCAGTTCTACTATGAATTGCAGACTAAGACACCCGGGAATCATCATCTCTACCAGGCAGTTAGGTTTTAGTCATCATAACACCCAGTTCCTCTCTTCTGTTCTCTCTCTAGATGATGTTTAGTTCACCACCTACATAGATTATTACTACCTAAACTTTAAAAGCAAACAAAAGCAGATAATACGTAAATGCATCTGGCACAAATTGAACTGCAAAATCTGTTATTGATAGCGGCTGTTACAGAGAGACACCCATACAGACATCCCTAATGGTGAGAAACAACTCCAGGTCAGCAATAGTCTTAAAGCTACGTAACCTCAAGGCCAGTGCTTGCAGGAGCATCATACCAAGCAGAGACACCTGTAACCCAGGAAGAAAGAACTTTTATTCTCTTCCTCATCAGTGATCTTGCATGACTGGGGACACGAGGGCACAATCCTAAACACACCTTGCACTTCCCCCGGTGTTACCTGTTGCTCCCCACATGGGGATAGTGAAGGTCACAATGACCATCCCTCTACGTGACTTCTTGAAATACCAAGCCAAATTTCTCTTACCCTGTACCTTCAGCAGTTCACCCAAGGCTAAGCTCTAGAGCTCAGCCAGGTCAAGGCTTCTCAGCAACCGAACGTTGTCAACCCAAGCACAAGAGGCTGCGTGATTTGCCGGTGCTGTCAAAGGAGTACGATGGGGAGAAGAGGCAGAGCCACGCTGTCGCTTTGCAAAGGGCTATGAGGGATAGGAACGGGGACTGCTGATGCTGGAAGCATGCATCTGTGTTCCTGCATCAATGCTTAGCTGAAGCAATTCACCTTTTAGTATAGCCTCTCCTTATTAAGATCTGTGGTAGCTTTTGTGGGTGCTTTGAAGGCTTTGCTAGGGGAATACCATTCACCTGGGAGCTCTGGCACACCTGGATCCTTCCGTGGAGCGCAGTTTTTGTGGACATACAGACAACTGGCAATAATATAGTGCTCCATCACAAAAAGTAGAAAGTCAATCCATTTCTAAAGTCTGATTTTCTTTCCTGTTTTAGGGCCAAATGAACTGGATTGCAGCCTGATTATGGATTCTGGAGACACTGTTTATACAGAATTTGACTTTGATGATCAGGTAATTTTATGTATATATGGCCTCTCTCTAGAGAATTTGCTAGCTTATGTACATACCATGCTATAAAATTTGTCTGAACAAGATGGTGGAACTTTAAGAGTGCCTAAGCCAAAAGGCTTTTTAAGTGCAATGTAAGTAAATTTGTGACACCTGGCGGCTGCTCTCTGGTTATGAGAGAAGAGTGAGTATTGTGGTATTAAAAGCCCACATCTTCCATTACTGTACATTGCTGAATTTCCTCCATCAATATTAAAACGTTGGTAAATGGGATTGTTGAAATGCACTGGAAGGTTACAGTGTATTTAAGATGAGGAAGTAAAACATTTTTCAAGAGAGAATTAGTACAAACTGTGAAATTTAACTAAAACCAAATCAAACATTCTCTCCTTGAAAAAGTGGTTTTAAGAATAGAAGAATTACTTTTAATTAAAAAAAATATTTGTAAAGCTACCTGCCAATCACTCTACCATACTTAAGGGTGGTGGGTTTGTGTGTTTGCTTTCTGCCTTTCACTTTTGCACAACTCTGCTTGCGTTTTCTTCACGAATGCCACACATACCTCTCTAAATTTGCAAGCAGCTTGGCAAAGAATGCTATTGTGCGTTTCTCTCTTCGCTGAGCTAAATGCAGTTGCGAATGTTGTCACCTCTTTCCTTTTTATTCTCAAAAGGCATCTTTTCTTGTGAAGTTTTAAAGCCAGTGACAAAACCAGGACCAACAAAACTGAAATCTCATTTACCATCATCCATTGGTTCATTTGTTTTATTTTGAAGTGTTCAGTGCACGCTTTATCTTCACCTACAACATGTTACATGTTCTACCTCTAATCATTTTTGTTAGTTTAGGATGCTTTTACTGCTCTTTTTGGCTCAGTTATTTCAGTTCAGCTTTTTTTTCAAGCACAGAGCTGACCCCTGTCTCCAAATCCCATTCTTTCATGAATACTTCTACCCCAGGAAACTCAGAAATTTTTCATCACCTTTGTCTCGACTGTATTATATATTTCTTTACTGTAGGGTTTAGGCCTTTATGCCCTAATAAAGCAGAATATATATTTAAATATCATGTTTAGAGTATGTTGATGTTAGATTTTGCATCTAAATGACATTCTAAATGTAATTTTTAGCAGAGTATGAACACTAATGAAATCAGACTCTTGGTTCATAACGTTTGAAATGCTGTTCAAAGAGTAAGCACAAGTTTTCTAGCTGCAAACTAAAACTAACAAAAATATATAAAAACTATACTGATTTATAATTTCAAACTCTGATTCACTGATGATACATTGCACAGTCCATTAAAGCACCGACTGTACTTTTAAGTGATGTTGCATGACATTCTTACACAAGACAAGACAACTACAATGGGACCTTCTTGTCTTTGTCACTGGCAAATACTCTTTCAGCCAGTTGTGACAGTTTCTCTCATTACTTTGCCAAACCAACACGTTGCCATTCTGGCAAAAGTACAATTCCGTTATCAAACGGAGAAGGAAAAATTAAGAAAAAACAGTGCTAAGAACTCTTCAGTCAAAGAGGGATATGTAAATATGAGGTGGCTGACAATGACTCTCTTCAACTGCAAGCTGGTATGTTTGACACTTAGTAGTGAAATTTAAAAAAATATAAAAATTTCTCTGAATATTTTTATAGTCAGTTCATATAAGATACATTGTACAAGTACAAAGAAAATATAAAGGAGAAACCAACCGGAACCAAAAGCTCTTACCATCTAAATTTGGAATTGGTGCAAGCAAGTATTATATAGAAAGCAAAGAAGGGAGTGGAGATTACCATGAGGTCGTAATACCATCTAGCTACCCAGTCAAAAAACCCAAAAGTTAGAAATTACTCTCAGGCAGAAAAGTTCAATAACTAAATTCAGGAGTGAGGAACTGCTGGCATTCAAAACTTGAGCTCATTTTGACTGAGGCAATGATTTCATAGCTCAGCGATTTACGAATTGCACGAAGCACCAACAACCTTTACTCAGAGAATCTCAAGTGGAAAAGGAACGCGTGTCTGGATACAAATGTGTCATGCAGTGATGGTATTGCATAGGAAATCTGTCATGAGAATGTGGGGGATGAGAAGGCTGGTTTCTAAGCAACCTTACACAGCTGAGCTGCTAAAAACAGATGAATTTTAGCAGAGTGTCTTGCTAGGCACTGAACAAGAGGAGTTGGGGGTTGAGTATTACACCACCTGTAGGGAAGACAAAGCCACAGCCAGGGATGAGTATCACTTAGCAGAGCTGAAATGGACATATGCAGACACCTTTGCATTTTCTCATTCTTGGAAAGAGACAGGGAAATCTCCATTGTAAACTAAACCAACAAAGAATTCATAGAATGGTTTGGGTTTGAAGGCACCTTAAAGATCATTTAGTTCCAACCCTCCTACCATAGGCAGGGACATCTCCCACTAGAGCAGGTCAAAGCTCAAAGCCCCATCCAACCTGTTCTTGAACACATCCAGGGGTGGAGCATCCACAGCTTCCCTGGGTAACCTGTGCCAGGGTCTTGCCACCCTCAGAGTGAAGAGCTTCTTAATTTCTGATCTAAATATCCCCCCCTTCCAATTTGAAGCCATTACCCCTTGTCCATTCACTACGAGCCCTTGTGAGAAGTATCAGAGTTCTTCAGATGTTTGCTTCCAGAATAACCTCTCTTACTGGCAGGCAGGAGCAAGGCGAATCAGCGTGGTTCTAACCACCAATGAAGTCATCATTAGGGGTGCTCCGAAATACAGCAAAATGCTTCCAGAAACACTCAGCATCTCTTGCTGAAAGAGTGCAAAGCAACACTAATGCAGGCTAAGATCTGGCTTTCCTGGACCAGTACACAGGGGAAACTCAATTAAAAATAACTCAGAAAAAGCTTGAGCTTTGTATTGTCCATTTTATAAATGAACACTCAATTAAATTCATGTAACTAAATTAAAAGCAAGCTGATTGTTTTCTACCGGCTATGCATGAATGCTTCAAGAGCTAGAACACTTGTAATCACCAAGTCCCTACAGCAGTGAAAGGCACTAGGGAAATACTCACTTTAAAAACAAACCAACCAAACAAGACCAAAACAAAACATTTTTTTCCTCCCAATCACTATTAACTGTGTTTTCTGATCTACAGCTGTCGGATCCTGTATTACAGAAGGAATCATCCAGCTTTTTATGGCTACACCAAATACATTCTTACAAAAAAAAAAAAAAAGCAGACAGTACCTCTTATTGAGGATGCCTTGTGGAAGAACCAGCCAAAGTTTCGCGTGGTAGCTTTTCTAGAGTAATGATTACACTACTTAGGACTTGACTGGAAAAAAACCCCAAACATAAAAGCACAGTAATCTATTAACTTTCAGATATTCTAACCAATATTAAGACATCAGGAATATGTTTGGGGCCACTCATTTTTGGGTGCAGCAGCATAGCTTCTAATGAGGGAAGACCTGTGCCTTATAGAATATGCTCAACGTGCAGAACTCTCTGCTGCAAGTAGTGTCTGGTTTAATAAGGATGGTCTTTTTCTGCTGGAATGCTCTCAAGTGTGATACAGGTTTGCACTACTCGCTGTGTTCATTTACACATGCCATTCAATTTCTCATCTTTGCAAGAGAGCCTGTCAATATAATGCTTCTTTCTTCCAGAGATCAGAGAAGTTTTATCTTTAGGAATTGGATTTTTAATTAGGAACCCACCACTTAGCTTATTTCAGCCCAAAAGGGAGTATTGAAAAATTGGCATCAGTGAACCCTATCAAAGGGTTTCAGTAGAAAAGAGCATCCAATTATTCTTCTTGTGAAAGCAAGGCTTTCAAGACAACGTTAGTCTGAGGAATGTTTACACTAATTAGAGATAAAGTTAAAGCACACAGTCAGACAACTGTGGTGTTAATACACTCCCAGACAAGTGCTTATACAGAATCCACAACCTGAGAATTTGGGAGACATGAAAAATCAGGTATAAAGTATATATAAATATTTCATAAGTATAAAAAAATATATATAAACAAAGTAAAAACCTTAAAAATATGCTTAGCCTCTTCTACTATTTGGGGTGAGGAGGGGGAAATGAATATATTTTACCTCTACACAACATGAAGACGCATTTTTGTGCCTCAGAGGAAGTGATGAGTTGATAACTGATAACAGTTGATAACATGTTCCTCCAGTGTCAAACTGCAGCTACTCAGCATTTAGGTAAATGCAATGGCACATGCAAAGGAGAGATTGCCTCTCCCCAAGTGTGCCAAAGACCTAGGAAAAGTAGCTGTGAAAAAGACTGAAAGATAATAAAAGGTTTTCTGTTTGGCAGTGACAAGCAATCTATTGCATTAAAAAAATTGTGTAACTCAATCCTTACTGCAAGTGCAGAATGTTTTATAATTAGAAAATGTGACAGCTCACTTGAAAAGCAACAAGCAAAACCAAAATGAAGCAGGGGAAAAAAAGCCCTCAAAGAGACTTACTCTCATTCTAACGAGAGGAAACAAGCTCTTGATTAAAAGTTGTTGCTTGTAGTGACAACTTTCCTTACAACTCGCTGTCATTTCCCACCCAGAGCACATACAAATCTAGGCTTTCGGGGAGCAGGAGGAAAGCTTTAAGTGAACTGATGAAAAACAGACTCCACTGCTACCGGGACTGTAACAACATTTCCGGCCTGATTGTCATCGCTTGAAACCTAAATATTCAAGGGACATCATCAAAAGGCCCTGAAAGTCTTTTCAGTGCAGAAGCAGAATAAAAATATTCCTAAAACTAATGGACAACAGCAAATTTAATCCACAGCTCTGTGGATTAAAGCAAAGACCGTTTTCCTCCATTTGCTAGGTTTCCTATCAGTTGTCATTCTGCTTTGACTCCATTTTCTCTACATCAGATTCAATCCAAGTAATTGATTTAACCCTTCAGACAATACTCCAGGGGCTGAGATTCCAATATGACAAAGAGCAAACTGCATATGTCAATTAGCAGGAGGAATTTTCATTGGGACTTCTAAAGCTACCTTTGAAAATTAGATAAACATTGAATAAGTCAACAGAGGGATCAGATCTTGAATCACAGAATGGTAGGGGTCAGAAGGGACCTCTGGAGATCTGGTCCAACCTCCCTGTTAGCACAGGTTCACCTAGAGCAGGCTGCACAGGAACACATCCAGCCAGGTTTTGGAAGTCTCTGGAGGAGGATACTCCACAACCACTCTGGGCAGCCTTTTCCAGTGCTCCATCACCCTCACAGGAAACAAGTTTTTCCTTAGGTTTAGGTGGAACTTGTGTCCCTGTGTTCCAGTTTGTGCTCATTGCCCCTTGTCCTATCCCTGGGCACCTGAAAAGAAACTGGCCCCATCCTCTCGACACCCACCCCGTAAGGATTTCTGAGCATTGATAAGATACAACATAATGTCTTAATCTCTTCACTTGAGAACATAAGAGACTTCTGGTGTAACAGCATTTTCATTCACACGTGCTGCGCAGCTTTCATCCTTTCAGGCCTTAGTAAAGCCAAGAGTATCCAGAGCCATTTGGGCTTTTAATGCTGAACAATTCTGTGCAGTCCATTTCGCTGATAGGCAGCTGGATCAATTTGAATTACAAATTCTGTTTCTACAGGAGAACTGATTAAAACAGAAGTAGGCAATAGAAAAGAAAGTGGACTCTAGGAAACCCAGAGAAGGATTGTGAAACTTTTCCCTCAACCTTTGTTTTTGTTAACGAGAACAGAAAGATGGAGTCCAATCTAGTGTAAGGATCTGCAAAAAGAGATAATGAATAAGCATGCAAAGAGATGAAAGAGCTGGAGAGGCAGGCCTAACTATAGAGAAAATATGTTTAATAGAAACGTACTGAAGTCAATGAACAATCTGTTCAGTTCAAGTTGCCATGGAAACTATCCTATTAAATGCTTTAAAAAAATCAGTTCTAGAAACAAAGTACTACAGTTTGCCTGCTACAAAGTGCTCCCCTAATAAGCTCAAACCAAGTTTATTTTGGTGCTTCTATATCATTTTGTAAGCTTGAAGCATTATTTCTCTCTCTCAAAATCACCATTCTGCACTGTGGTAAAGGCGGGTGAAAGCAAGCCTACTGCTCTCCTCCCCCATCCAAACCATGACAAAACAGGCAAGAAAGATTGCCATAGACACACCTGCATTCTTCCTTTGAAATGCCAGAAATAGTTGTTCGCTCCTCTTTTCACGGCGTTAGTTGGATTTACTTTCTGTTGGTCCATATATCAAAGGGGACTAAACTGCCAAGCTTAGCTGGAAGTTTTTGCATCCCCATTTCTCTTCTGATTTTTGAACCAGAAGTTGTTGCCTACAGCTCTGGTGGGGAGTACAGGGCACCAGGACTCAGTTACAAGGGTGGTGAGCTCATGTGAGTTCCTGGAGATTTAAACAACAGCGACAGCAACATTCTTCAAGACGTGCTGCATTTATGCTCCACTGGATACTTTTGCAATTACCTAGCAAGCTCTTTGCTGGGGCTTATGGAAGGTGTCTGTAGAAAAAAAAAGCATTGCAATTTATGGTATCTCACCCTTATTTTCGAGGCAAGGGCACTAGGATAGTGTATCCCCTTTCGTCACACCAGCTTGCCCCTCTGCTGGCAAACTGAGGCCTTATCCTTTCAGGCACAAAATGCAACTTCACAGATAAATTCACGAGTTCTGCGTTTCACGCGTCTACCTTTGCGGCCCCGAGCACGTGCGTAATTCTTGGGGATTATCAGGCATCCCACGCAGCTGATGCAAATAGGATCCACATCAGAACATTTCCTATTGCACCTAAAGCTGATAAAGAAATGCAAAGGTACGCTTTAAATCCCCTCACCCCACCTCCTAGATTTAGGCACCTTGCTCAGGGCTGCAGCCAGGTTCTGTTCACCTAGTCCAGCATCCCTAAAACCCCTGTGTAAGCCCTTCCTTAAAAATGTTTTTAGCCTCAATACCTTTACTTTAAATCCCTGAGGAAGAAAGAGCCTTTCACAAAAGCTCTTAATATTTCTTCATCACTTTCAAAGTACATATTATAGATTTTTATGTTTACATATGAAGTGATCTGCAGTGGTTGCGAGGATGCTGTTTAACTAAATTCCCCTTTAGTAAAAGAAGTTTACTAAAATACAGAATTGCTCTTCAGCTAACTTACTTGTATTGAAACAGAACAGTAGCTCCTCTGCAGACATGGGAAACACTTTAAAAAAAATAAAGTAAGAATCCTCTGTGTATTTTCAGGAAACCATGTTTCCTATTTGATGTCTTTTTACTCCCCGAGTACCCCGTGACTGTGCCACCAACCTGGCCTTAAATACCAGTCGTAAGGAGTGAGAAGTGGTCTACTTTTAGAATTCCTTCCCAGTAGAGCATCTGAGATCAGTGGACTGTTTCTTCCCAAAGTTAAATTCCTTCTTAACAGAGGAGTAAGAGTCCCCTACTGAATGTGACAAAGAATAAATAGGTGTTTTAGCAAACCTAGAATATGCTTGGTCAAATGTAAAGGGGAACAGGACTTTGAGAGGTAAATTTTGAGCACAGCTGTCAATTTTTAACAGCAGCAAATCATAAGACCAACGTGTAGCCACAGATCCTATTTTTACAACATCCTTCTCTGTGCAGAGATCTTTTTCATTTTGGGCATTGAATGGAGACTGGCCTGCAGAAAAGCTTCTCATCAAAGGTTAAAAAACACCACACCCAAATCAGTCAAAGAGAAACCAAACCACTGAAATCCAGCTCTCAGAAGGCAACGTAGCAGTTCAGAGCAAAGAGAGTGTGTAGAGCCAAGGGTGAGAGATCCGAGGGATCCGTTCGTTAGGACTGTCACTAGCAGACCAAGCAGAGGAGCTGAGCAGCAGCGAGGTGGTTGCTCAGATGCACTGGCAGGTCCCCTGCTGCACTTCTGTGCGGCAGCGGCTCCATGCAACAGAAAGCCCCTGGGAGAATTATACCAAGCGGCATAAATACTCCAGACTGAGAAGAATCATTTAAGGAGTGATGGCCATTTACAGGCAAGAACAACGCTAAAGGGAAAACAGCGATAACTTTGGGGAAGAATTTTGTAGGCACTGGGAGCTTTCTCTAAATAAAGGTCTGCTGAAAAGTACCTGAATGCTGTACGTGACAGAAGTATTTTTAAACGTGCGATAGATAATAGCTATGCACACATAACAAGTGTTGAGTGTCTCATGCCTTCAGAACACAAAGATATTTAAAAATCAAGCCCCAGCTCTTCTTCAAGTCAGATATAATGCTATCCCCTCTAGTTTGGCCTTTTAATCCTCATGTAAAAATTGCAAATGAAGTGTTTGGTTTCCAGAACGCTCTTACGCTTCTCTGATCATGCAAAAGGCAGTGACCCTGCTGGGAGGGGTGCTCTGATTGCATAACTTGGTTGGTAAGTTTGCCCTTAAAAGTTAATTTCTTTCAAATTATTTCTAGTGTCTGGAAATCAATATGAAACTAAATAAAGTTTGCTTCCTTTTTTTTTTTTTTATGTTTAATAATCACATGTATTTTTGTTATTAAAAAAACCTACAAAACTTAACAAAAGACTCAACCCCCACACTCTATAGCAAACATGTCAGCATTTTGTAGATGTTATTACAAATACCGATGTTTTGGGTTTTTTTCGTACTTCCTAGTTGTCTGCACTCCAAACAAAACAAAAGCACCTCAAGTAACTGTTGTCATCTTAATTACTATTAGTCCCTTTTGACACAACTCCATTCTGCTGAGCAGTATGAACTCTGTAAGACAAGCCTTTTGGGGCAAGAAAAGCTTGCAGCAAGTGCCAGTGTTGTGAAACTGTATCTTATTTACAGGGGTTGATTAGCTGTGGAGCAGAGGAGGTCAGAGCACAGCCACCCCTGCGTTCCAGGACCATACCTTAACACTCAGCTTGCGGAATGCGGTGGAGCCTCAGAAAGTCATTTGAGTCATAAAGCAGTTTCAATGGCAAGCAGTGCTGTGGTTCATAAAATCCACTCCCAGGGACCATTGTCCCTGCCTAAAACCTGCAGCTAACCTAGCAGATCTCATAAAAGCCAAACATTTACAGGAAGAAAACAGGAATTTAGAAGACAAATTCCACAGCCGAGCTCTGACTAGCCCCAATTTCTTCTAATGCTTAACTTTGCCTAGTTACAGCTTGCTCAGGGTCTTTATGTTTTGCAGCACATGTTAAGGACACCACTCAGGGATATCTACATTTGTGTATGCAGCCTCTAGTTACATCTAATCTGAAAGACTATCCTCTGTGATTAGGTGTATCCCTATTAAATGCAGTTGCAAGCATGTCAAACTCCAAAACCATACAGATTGTGACAGACTGGACTGTGCTGAAGCAGACAAATTGTATATCCAGATGGTGCTCAAAAGACATTTCATACTGCTTTCTGATTCTCTGAGCTATTCTTCATCAGTGAAAGAGTTTATTTAATAGAGAGCTAAAGTTGATTTTAAGGGTACTAGATGTAGAAGCATCATCTGCAGACATTTGAGATTTCATTCCATATTAAATTCTTACTCCTTAATAAAGTAAATAAACCACAGCCTGAAGAGGTGAAACTAGAAATTTAAGTCCTAAACCCAGTTTTGCTTCTATATATAACTGTTTACCTTGACAAGCCACCTCATATCTCTGCTAAAATGTAAATAATGCTCTGGCCTCGATTCCCAAAGGAAATAGATAAGATTTACGTGGAACTGTAGCGTTCTTTGAAGAAATAAAATGCTACAGGGGTACGAGTGTTTTGCATACCTAACACCAGCAAAGGGAGATTTGGGTAACTGCAGTGAGCTGAGAAATTGCTGGTTATATGCCTACATTCCCATCGAGGGGAGGCTGATGAGATTGCCTTGATAAAGCTACACAATCAGTTCTTGCCTGTGCTCTCTACTGTATACACTACGGCATTCCAAGTTAAAGTTATGCTTGCCTATCCTTGGTTTTTTTCTTCCATATTAAGTTCAATTCTTAAATATATTTAGGCAGAGAAACAAGTGCTTTCTGTTTAACTGATTTGTGCCTGATATGTTCCTTTGACTATTTACATTCTCAGATTCAAACTTGAAAATGAAGCATAATTTTAGGCAACAATCATGCTGTATTTTAAATTCAGTCCCTCTTTTCTTCCCAATCTGTGATTATTTATCCTCTTCAGTAAAATTCTAGGAGGAACTCTTGTTTTATCTGTTAGAAATCTGAATAAAATGTATGAGGTGCTTTTCATCACTATTTTTGAGAAGCATTCAAACAACAGTTTCCTTTCCATGTTACAAAAAATTCCATTGAGGACTGGAGCAGAGGTTGTTAATGGTAACAGAGAAGCTCTCATTTCATCAGGTAAACATTCAAAAAAGCTGTTGCTAAATCCTAATGAAAAATGTCCCTTCACTAGATACAAAAATAATTATTGCTTTTTTAAAAAAAAAGTGATATGACTTAAGAGTCCTAAGTCATTGGTAGCAAAACTCAAAGAGCTGGAGATCTCTGTATCATTTCCTTATTTGCTGTGCCTTACTGTCAGGGGTTTTTTATTACAGAGGTTACTTCACAACCTAGCAACAACAGGCAGCAACTTTAAACTCATTAACCTATGCAGTACCTACTACTAGTCAGGTATTTGCTAATAATGAGTTAAATGACAAGAAGTCACAATACAGTCAGGAGCCTGCGCTTTCCAACTCTAAAGGCAAGTGTCAGATAAGAGATTCTTTATAGGTAGCAGACTTCTTTATTTAGCCATCATTTGCATGTGCTGTTGATAATGCTTAAGCAGTTAGATGGTCAGCTCTGCCCCACTAAGTGATATGTTTCCAGATAACATTGGTAGGTATAACCTGGCTCCAAAGACATCTGAATTTACAGCCTACCCTTCAGAGCTTATTACATGCAAGATTATCATCTTCCTCACCTTGCATTCTACTAAGTGGAAACCGCTATACCAGGAATACAGAGACTGTCCTCCTGCTAAATCACTGTGTTCCTGGTGGCAATACGGTGCCAAGGGCCATTAGCAATCTCACAATTGCTGGGACCTTTCCTTATGTGGTCCAACAGTTATTTTCCAGAGCACTTTGGTAAGCAGGCAGCATGGTACTTTCAGGCCGATGCACGTTCAGCCATTCACAGTTTGGACACCTCCATGCTAGAAAGACACGATCAGCAATAGCTGTTGTTAAGTGCAAGCACAAGGTGACAAGGATGCCAGTCTCTGCCGCTCCCTGCGGGGCAGGGATGCAAACAGAATAGCAAATCTAGCTCCTTAACCCAGATCAGCAGAAAAACTGGTTGTACTTTTGAGGAGATTGGAAGGAAAGGGGTGAAGGGAAGTGGTTCTAAGTCAGGATTAAGTATGGAATAGTGAAAACTATTTAGGAATACCTTGATGACAAGGACAAATTAATTGTAGCTCAACTGTTCTAATTTATTCCTCCTATCTTTTCTTACAGGTCTCCTAGAGACCAGGCTTTCAGAACCTGTTTCCACCCTAGTTGGGTGCTTTTCAATTCTGTCTGTAAAAAAAAAAAAATGGTTTTATCGAATAACTTATTCTCTGAAATATGGGAAAGCTTATTTTATCATGTGAGTTCAGCAAGGCTCACATCTAGAGAGTTGTCTCACCGAATTATGAAACAGATGCCCTTTGGGGGGAAAAAACCCCCCAGTTCTTCTGAAAACAAGATTTCTGCCCCTGAAAATTGAGCAGTTACAGATCTAAACAGAATCCCTTATTTTGATGTTCTGGGTTCTGATCAATGTCACTCTGACACTTCGTGTTTACCTGCTTTGGAGTTGTAATTCAAATTCACTTTAATGGCTTTTCCTTACATGAACATGGCTCGTTGGTTAGGTAACTTCTTGTTAACCTGCAGATGTGGTTAGTTAACTGGAAGCAGCCAATAGCCTATTTACCTTCAGTTCTGCCTCTAGTTTTTGAATAGTTCAGCTCTAAAAAATTAGATCTGTTCCTGACTTAAACTGACCCTTATCATCACCTGCTGCTATGAGCAGCCCATCTGAGTTATGGAGGCACTTTCATTCTGCAATTATAGGGCACAACAAAGAACAGCACCTGAAAGGAATAGTGCTTCTTCCACTTGATTGTAAACTTGCAACTATGCTCTTGATTTATTCTAAACCTTGTGCCTAAAATTATTTTCATCCATAAACCTTCAAAGGTATGATAAGAAGCTGAATCTAAAGCCAGGCCTTTTATATGTAATATATCCTCCACAGGGTCAAGCATATTATATTATTAACAAAAAAACCCCCAAACATGTAGGGTTAATACCATCACCTGAATTTGAGGAAAGAGGTTAATGTCTTATTTGACTCTTCCCCCCGCCCCCCCCCTTGAAATACTGTCCTGTAACCTTAGTAGATCCAGTTGCTTTTTTAATTTTGCCCTTTTTTCCCCCCCTTTTCCCTTTTTTGTTTCCCCCCCACTATGGCAGTTACTTACGGTTACGTTACTGTCAATGCTGTTATTGACAGCTTAAGGTATTGATTAAAGCACTGATGGTGTGAGGGTATGGACACTAGAGAACCTACACGATGTCCAGCATACATATAATTCTGATATATAAGAACAACAAAGAATTCCCACTCTGGCATTTTTTGCTGGGGAAAATTTGCAATTCCTCCTCATGGGTTGTACTATACAGTATGTGAGAAAAGCAGCCAAGTGTTTGACACTGTCCTGCACAGCATCCTTGTCTCTACATTAGAAAGACATATTAAAGTTTCTTCCAACCCAAACCATTCTGTTTCTAAGCATCTGGAAAAGATGCAAAGTTCCCCGACCCCTCTTTGTAGTTCTGCAGCCTTTGTAACAGCTCATACCTTGCGTTGCATTCTGAAAGTAAACACAATAGAGTCCAAATTTTATCTTTACGTTGTATCTCACTTCTAGAGCTTACTTCAGTATTGCCTTCCCACTACTAACTGCTTGTCCTACCATAGTTCCTTTGGAAGCAGTTCAGCATGCACACTGCTTGTATATCATGCTGGAACTGAGCAGCTGGACACTGAGAAAGCTGCTCCTTGTGAAAGCAGTACCGGCCAGTTCATCACCACAAGTTATCCTGGGTTCTCTGTGCTTGTGTTCTACCAACTGAAACGGTACTGACAGCATTTCTCTGATGTTGTTAACCATATCTCAACATGGATTAAAGCTGAAAGGTTACAAAGATATACAGATAAGCACATAAGAGGAAATGCAGACGAAGAATATCCATTTCAATTGCTTAATTGCTTAATTAACAGGATGAAGATCAGTCAAGTTTTTCTGGTTACGAGAGCACAGGAGGTGAGTTTCCTTTTCAGTGTAATATACCATTTTATTTTGAAACCTCTGATTGCCCCTCATATTTAAATAGAATTGTATTTCCTTAGTAGGTAAAGTGAATTCAAATTATTTATATTGTGAAAGTTACGTCTCAAAGAATTCTCTCATGTGAATTCTCTTTAAATGCAAATTAAAGCTTCTCAAAGATATTTCTACACTCTTTAGGCCAGCAGATACAAAACTATTAGAAAAATATTACTGTTGATTAACATCAGATCTCACAGGTATTTGCAGAAGTTGGCAGTTATGAGAAACATTTTGGAAAGCAGGAGCTGCTGTCAGTCAGAGAGGAACAAAAGGATTAATCACAACCTTTTATGGGTAATAAGAAACATACATGCCACATAAAATACAAAATGGCATGAGGTATATTAATATGCCTTGTAAGTGATTAAGTCAAAAAGGTAATCAAATTCCAGCAGGCTCAGGTGATGCCAGATCACCTTCTGTACTGACATAATCAAGCTGTGACTGCGACTCAGACTAGAAGGAACAGCTTTCTTTAAAAATACAATTGCAGCAAAAGGCAAACCTGTACTACATGCAGGAGTCTTGGTGCTAAAAAGACAGTAATACCTGGATTTCAGTTAAGATTATTATTATTATTTGCCTGAATTTAAGGCTCAGAGGAATTTAAGACCATCTCAGCTGCAGTGCACCAAATATGAAATCTGAATGGCACTTCTATAACAAGTATAATGCAGTAACCTATTCAGGGAAAGATGCAATAGCTCAGGAGGCACATTATTACATCAAAATGCAATACTGCTCCCCCTTCCCCTCCCTCTTCCCCCCCCCCCCAAAGAACACAAAGAACTGATGTGTATGTGCAAGGTCTAATTTTCAGGTAAAATATTTTTATCATATCTGTAGTGAGAACTATGAAACTAGGAGATAAATATGGCTGTGGATAATAGCTCCTTTGGAATGCAGGGTGTTATAGCAGAAAGTAAACCCAGTAAAACCTTGCATGAGCGTGCCACAATTCAGTGCAGAAAGTAGCCAAGGTTAAAATTAGTAGCTCTTGCCAACTAAAGAATTTTTATTTCACTTTAGACTTTTCAGAAGATCTGAGGAAATCAAATATCATTTTTGTGGTCGGTAAGTAGGATTCATCGTTTAACTGCTACATTTGAAAAGCCCCCTGTTAATTAGTTTTGACTGTAAGTATCTGATTTAAAGTTCAAAAAAAGTTTGGTTAAGAGTATTTACATTACAATAGTGATTTAGTCTTTTGAAAGGGACATAGGATTTGATGTCATGCAATTAACGTGGCTCTGACCATGCTAACAACAGTTGTGTCAAGCTCAGAGCAGGAGGTATGTTTAAGTATGAATATATTCACAGTGACCTCAGTTCTTGTGCCATTCAGTAGAGTTGTGTGATCTCCCACAGCAAAGCTACCTCACTGGCATTAGTTAAAATGTTGCTAGATTGGATTTATAACTCAGAATTTTGAAGTTGGGGGGGGGGGGTGAAGAGGAAAAAAAAAAAAATCAGGTCTCTTCACTTCTTCATTTGTGAAACAATTTCTGTAAATAGAGTTTAATTCTGTATGTGCTCAACATGCTGTTAAAAAGTCTCGGGGCTAGTCACCATGCGTGATGTTTAGCACGCACTGAGGCTTTGCAGGTTCAAGGTTTAATTTGTATTTGCTTTCTGGTAGTCCACGAGGGAAAAGCACCCTGTTAATGCCCATTAGTATATAAATGGGACTAATCTAATTAGCATAGTATTTCAACAGCCTTTCAAAACAAATTAAAACCAGAAGATTTACAAGTTTCATCTTAAAGCTTGGTACTAATTACTTGGAAATAATAAATTGTGGGGTTTTTATCAGGCAGTAAAAAAAAAGTAAAAGCCACCACAAGTTTTCAGTTGCCAAATTGTCCCTTGCAGTGAACAGCACTGCGAATATCCAGCCCTGATACCTTGGCTATAAAGAAAGCAGAGCAGGTGGGTTGGAGCATGCTGCTGTAGATACTCGAATGGGAAAAACTGGCTTGGCCTCGGGTATCTTTAGGAATGTTTACTCATTAGGTAGATCTATTCGTGATGAAATAATAAGATGTGTATAAGGATATGTTAGAGTTCTACAGTTGGAGTAGGTTACAAGCTAATTGAAATACATACACCGTCTGCCACGGCTGACAAGATACTTTCTTTAAGACAGACAGAAAAGCAGACAATCCCCTTCCCTGCTAATTTCCCTTGAAAATTGTCCAAAAATTAAAAGAGAATTAAAAAAAATCTCATTAGCAAAGATTTACATTAGGGCTAATGTAGGAATTAATTTGAATAACAGTCAGCTTGGATTAGTTAAGTAACACTGTCAATGTTTTATCCAGACAGCAAACAGCAAGTTAAAATTATGGGAGATAACAGCAGGGTAATAGAAGAGGGCAAAGCCAAGTTAAACTTGGCCTTTAAAGTAAAATTCAAGGGAAATATAAAAGCTTAGAGATGCAAGAATAAATCTGGGATGCTCTAATAATCAAAATTTGTGTAATTACTGTCAAACTACCAACAAACAAAACAAAAAGTCCCCACCACCAAAAAAACCTTTTTCATCAGAGCAATGTAAAATGTAAAATCTTAACCACAATGAACAATGTTTGATTTTATCATTCTTAACTTATGTGATAATCCCAATCACATCCAGAAAAGTGTCATACATAAAGTTGCTGGGAGCATTATCCCTCCCTGTCCTCTGTATAGCCACATCTGGCTTTGGTTGAGGCTCAAACTGATGCAGAAGTTTTTCAGGAATCTTTCTGCACTTTGGATCAGAGACAGACTCTCTGCTTACTCTTAAAAGTGGTGATTAAAACTTAAGTCAATGTAACTAATTTCATCTGCAGAATCCTTGTCATATTCTTGCTGATAAACCACAGCTGATAATGGTTTAAGCTCAATCTAGGACCGACTTCTCAGCTGACACTGTAGATACTATCACCACCTACACTTACAGGTAAAAGACACTCAGCTGCAGACACTAGGCCTTTGTACATGCCAAAATAAATAAAACACAAACCCCAAAACTTTATTTCTCCAAGATATGTCAGACCTTGAGCTTGTTCTCACTTTAACTTAGCCATGCTTTGAGTAGAGGGTTTTACCAGATGAGGTCTCCTCTAACCTAAATTATGCTACAGGGCCTGTATTACAGCTCCTTCTACAATAAGGCAGGCATAGGCTGAGCAGGGTGGATAATTAAAACCCCAGTCAGTCCCAGTAGAGTGGAAGCTGATGAAGGCTGCTTTCTCTGACTTCCCATGGAATAAATTCCCTACTTTAAGAAGCATAAAAAGTACACTGACTTTTCATGGGATGACCCAGGCTATCACATCACCCTGCCAACATGTGCTCCAGGTTGTTTTCTGATTAAAATCATCTTTCAGGAAAAAAAAAGTGTCAAGGGGGTTTTGTTTTTAAATAACAGCATCATTCCTATGTGGTTTCACTCAGACTAAAATCATATGTGAACAACAGATGAGGTGCTATTGAGGAGCCTTTAGATGCTATTCTGAAGCTAAGGCTTATTTTTCCTTGTATAAATAATCCAAATAGCATTGATAGAATTGCCAAACTGATCAAGTCCTTCAAAATCATAGCCTGAGTTTCAGTACAGCTCGACTGGGGTTATTCTTATTTCATTTCTGACTTCTGAGGTTACCCATTGCACAGCTAGGTTTCCCCTGCAAGCACTTTTCCATGGCACAGAGATGATACTCATTATGAAAATAAGGTCTAGAAATGGAAACATTTTAAAATGAGTGGTGGGACTCTTGTAAATCCCGCTGCTGGCATTTTATGTAAGTGTGCACAGTATTTTGGTATGTGATAAGCTCATAAGATTTGGCAAGTTTAAAATAGAGACATCCCAGTCTGTCTATATGGCACTTCTGCTTTCTTAATATTTCTGACAGCGAAGCTGGTTCGTGAACTGCTCATATTGCTTGTTCCTGTCCCTGTTCACTTGCAGTGGCAGTCCCAGCTCCCTCCAGCATCATGAATTCATCTGCTCAGGATATTGTGCTCTAGGACAGACCAGTATATTTGAATCACATGTCTAGGGTTGCAGTCTTCCCTAGTCTGGGGGGAATTGGGGCATGAGGGAGATCAGGTGTAAGACTCAATGTCTTAAACTGAGCTCTTTCACTGATCCAAAGCAGGCTGCACTTCAGCATTCAGAAGTGCTTCTTGGGCAGCTGTCATTTCTTCCAGCCCACCGAGGACACCCTTTTTCTCCCCTTGAAGCGGGCTCTGTGCGGCACTTCTGCAGTCCATAATGAAATGGGGAAAGGTGACCATCTAAGTCAGCAGTGCTGCCAGGAATTTATTTACTGGAAGGTCCCCTTACATAGTTTCAGCAGCAGCTGAATCAACATAATGGAAGGGAAAAGTGTGCTGAGGGAGTGCATAAAGCCTTTAATCCAGCCTTGTCTAAGGAAAGCAATATACAGAACTGCATTTCATTTCTGAGCACCATCTAGTACCCTGGCTCCAAATATTTGCTTACTGTTTGTATCAGAAAGCAGAAAGGGGCACACAAAGGATTCAGTTTCTGAGAATAGTCTGACGGATACAATGTACTTAATTTCTTAATCTGCAACTTTTAATTAAAATTAACAAATAAGCTTTAAAGCAAGATATACTGCACTTAGCCATACTGGCATAATACAAAAGCATGCTAACATTGAAGAACTGCTGGTTGTTCTTCTGCATTCTCCTGCAGGTCACAGTGCACTCATAATTCTTTAACTTCACATCATATATGAAAATCAGAAGACACCGTGTTAGTCTGGATAGCAAGTTACCATGGATCAGTCTGTCACTGGTTAACCTGTATTTTTTTCCCTGACTATAGATAGGCAGAGTATAAGATGACAGCATACAGAAAAAATGAGAGTGTTCACAAAGAATCTTACACCTTCACAACAGAAGTAGGGACATGTTTTCTCCTCCTAACAACTGAGGCGTTGGGAAAACTTGACTACCTTTTGCAATGATTCAAGTTTTTTTCTGTTTGAAAACCTGCAGAACAAGTTGAAGTGAAGCTGTCTTCACTGACAATACATTGGTACTCATTTTTGTTATATTTTTTATATACAGCTGCCATTCCTTCTAAACTCGCTTCAAGTAAATTATTCATTTTTTTCATTTTTTAAGGCACAGATTTAATAAAGAGACCCTCTAAAATAAGGAAACACAATTTTTTTTGCAACACTACAAATCGATAGTAAGCCTCGGAACTGCAGGATTAACTTACTGTTAAAGCTGCTTACACAGCAGTCCTTTAAGTATATAACCTGAGCTGGAAGGAATTACCTAATTAGTAATCTTTCCCACCCAAATAGATCCTTTTCAGTCACATTAAATACTGGCCTTCAGAGAGAGACGAGACATTAACTAATACTTGAACCTTAGGCATGCAAATCAATACTGGCGGGAGTATGTGTTCAGCTCTCAACGCTGCCTTTCCTGGGGCATTCAGCGTCTCTTGGGATCAGGCCAAGCAAGAACTTGGGTCTCCTTTCTTGATAAGAAACCACAAGACTTGTAAAGTGGGTCATATACATTCCTCTAGCAGTAAGATGCTTTGCTACTCATCAAATGATACTAAATTAATAGCAGTGGTCATTAAAATTACCGTTTTCAGCACATAACTTAGTTTTGTCTTTTCCTCCTTAAAGAGCTCAGCATTTTAATCTCAGCTTTGTCAAAACTCTTTTATAAAAATTACACGTGGTCAATTTTAATTAATATTTTGGAGGCATGGTAATTCTCATTATGGGATGTACCCTACATAATGTGTCATTCTGACAGCATTCTCTTTTAATGCACCAACAGATAAAGGTAATACAGGAACATATCAACTTCTCTGAGTATTTACCTGCTAAACAACCAAATGCTGTCCTTGTATTGTTATTTTTAGAAAGACATCAAGTTTATTCAGTATATGAAGGGACATTCCAAAGTTTCTGTTTCAGCTCTGCATTCAGAGGAGAAACAGTTATAGAAGAAACAGAATACAGTTATCTTTATAGCCATTTTTTCTAATACTGTGTACATATACACAGCCTCCAAATAAATAGGACGAAATTGCTTCACTTCAGGCATATTCAAGGTCAGGAGACAGAATGTGCAAACAAGCAGACAGCACACACACAAACTCCCTAACCTAAAAAGCCTAAACAGACCAGAAGTAAAGTTAATTGTCACTACAGGTATTTAACAGTCTCATTACAGATAATTTGCCTATAATTTCTCCATACCTATTTCTTTGTGGCCACGCTTATTTAGTCCTCATTTTCTTTCAATCTGTGCTTTTACAACAGAATAATGTTCTTTGTACTAAAGCAATAGAAAACCAACACACAACCCCCATCACTGTCAAGAAAATGAGACTGTGACAAAGATACTTAGAGCTAAAGTTGTAGCACAAGTGTGATTCTCACACCATTGAGATAATTGTCCTTGTGAAGCTGAAGTAAAAGAAGAAACCATTCCTTCAGTGCTACTGCCTTTTCTCCCTTAAGTTGTATTCTCAGCTACAGTACTGCAACTTCTCTGAAAAGTATATCCTCAGAGCAGTTATTGCTTAAAGTGAATGCAAAAGTTAGAAGAAAGTTCAAGTTAGGAGGAGAAGGTGCCAGATTCGCTCTACTGGGAATGTGTTATTCCTATATTCCTTCACAGAATGGTAAGCAAAAAAGAAAATTACATGTTTTCTAGCATCTTAAATCCACATAATAGATCTGTGTGGTCACATTTGCACATCCCAACAGCTGATGAATACACAAGTTGCATGCTTTAAAAACTTCATTCAAAAAGGTGGATTTTTTAATCCTGGTCTTGCATCTTTGGGGTTTTGAGCCCTGTCTCCCTGCGAGGGTATAATTACCTCCTACTGAGCAGATCCAGCAAAGATTGTAAGAGTGCTGCTACATGCCTTGAAATTTCTCCCCAAAATCCCGATGCTGTGAGAAAGAACATTTGCTTTCCCGACCTCCCCTGGCCCTGGCACCACTGTGGCTCCTTGGCCCTCCCCACCCATTCAGCCCTCCCAGGGCACTCACCTCCTCTCCACCGGCGGCTCTGGAGGCCACGGCTGCACAGCAATGTCCCCAGGAGCAGCTTCCAGCCATCACTGTGAGCTGCCCGGCTGGAGGGGCTGCTGCTGCCCAGAAGAAGCCCCTGGCATTTCCCAGGGCCAGCCTCCAGGCTGAGGGAGGGAGGGAGGGAGGGCAGCCATCTGCACACAGGAGGCGAAGGCAGGCGACAGCAGCACCTGCAGAGCGAGGAGGTATCCGGAGTCCTTGAGATGGCCCCAGAAAAGGGCGCTTTTCAGAGACACATCCAAGAGAAGCCAAGTTTTCAGACTCTGGAGGTGGTGCAGCTCTCCCAGTGAAGACAGCATGGGGAACACTTCCAGCATTCACCCAGGGCTGCCCTTCTCTCTGCCTCCCCACAGGCTCTGGGCGGGAGCAAGGGCAGCTGCAGGTGCCATCCCTTCAGCCAGTGAAAAAAGAAAATCACTTGAGCAGCTTCACCTGAGTGCCCTGTTGTCTGAGACTGCCCCTCACCCTTCGGGCTGATTGGCTCTTGGGCTGTTGTCCAGCTGAGTACCGTTGTGCAGGTAGAAGAGCGGGTGGGACGAGGTCACCATGTGTCTGATTGTTGAGCGTGCCGGCGGCAGGCCCGGAGAGCAGGCCTGGAGAGCAGGCCTGTGCCCCTGACGCAGGCAGCTCTCCCTTGGCACTGCCACCTTTCATTCCTGGCTCTGCCTTGGGCAGGCAGGGCAGCATGGGACAGTTTTCCAGCTTTCCAGCTCAAAGGGTGCAAGCACAGTCATGTTTTGCTCTTAGGCTTACCACAGTGCAAAGGGTTCAATTCCTTGTACACCTCTGTGCAGCCCCCAGAACAGAGGCAGGTTTTGCCATCTCTTTGCCTATACTTTTCCATTCTGTAAATGGGGGCAAGATATTTCTCTCACAAGGATGGAGTGAACATTAGTTTGTTAATATCTGTTGCTGAACATGTAATGAGCCAAATACCTTTCCCCACTGGCTGGCTGTTTCATGTTTTCCCTTTACACCATAACAGTGTATTAACATTTTTTTTTATTAACATATTAACATTAATTTTGAAGCTAAGAAATATTCCCAGAGATCTAGAAGACACTTTGGGAACTCTTTAATGGGTCACAGGGCAGAGCAGGTTCTCTTCTGCAAAAGATTTCACACCGTTGTGACTCCTCCGAGTTCAACACACATTTTTGAGCCAGCAGGGTAGTGCATCAGAAGGGAGGGACGTGACTCGTTCTACCGTGTAAAGTGTCTCTGCAAGAAAAAATAATTGCAAAAAAGACTGTCTCATCAATTTCCTCTTGTTTTCTTGGTTGCTGTAGTTTGAGAAAAGGAAAATATTTGGGTTTTTTTCTAATTCTTTATATTTTTCCCTCACAAAGGTGGGCCTGGCTCTGGCAAAGGCAGCCAGTGTGAACAGTTAGCTGAGAAATACGGATTTACTCACCTGTCCACTGGTGACCTTCTCCAAAATGAGTTATCGTCATTATCAGAGAGAAGTAAATTGATCAAAGACATCATGGAATGTGGTGAACCTGTGCCTGGTGTAAGTGATGGTTTTACTTGGAGTCCTGATGTCTAAACAGAGGAGTGGTAGGCAGGTTGTCCAAAAGGGTGGAAAGAAGACATTAGAGCTGTTGATTCCCATTTAAGGAAAATTAATCTGCAGTTTGAGGGAGATGTTTCCTGATTGCCAGATCTGTGGCACTTCTTTCCCTTTTCTATGCCACTATTTCTTTACATTTCAGACTCACACAGGCGACAAATTAATCATGAAATACAGCAGGACAGATGCTGTGCTACGCATTGCAAAATGTAAGACTAAGCACAGGAAACAGAAACTTTATGTCCATTTTATAGCTTCACATTTCAGATTCAGAACTGGTCCTCCTGGCAGCTATTGTAATTTACAGCACCTGCAGCACTTCCCTGCAGAGCTGGTTGACATCCCAGAGTAGCTGGACTGCAGTTTAGTAGAGATGATGAAGACAGAGTATGGTGTTCTCAGCTGGACTTGACTTTACGGCAAGTCCGCAGCCCCAGGTCTTGGTGGGTCTTCAGCAAGTGCATCACAGGATGTGTTTGTTAATGAAGGATACTGGGAAGTGCTGCTCAGGGGAAACTCAAAGCTGTGCTGAGGCTCGATTTCAATTGCTTTGCTCTTCGGTGTGTTTGGTCAGAGAGGGTCTGCTGTCACTTTCCATGTAATATAGTTCTATCAGCGACAGGGAAGTGCAATCAGCTCAGAAAATGCTGCAGCAGTACTCCAAAATTTCACAGCTATTAACATTAGTTTTGAAGCTAAGAAATACTCCCAGCTATCTAGAGGACACTTTGGGAACTCTTTAGTGGGTCACAATGCTAGATTTGTGTAGCATAACCGGTCTTGAGAGAAGAAAAAGTAGGGTGCCCTGCTACCTGCAGGACACTTGCCTTCATGGCACCTGCTTTTAGCAAAATGAAGTCAGTGTAGCAAACAGAGTTATCAATCTTTTTTATTAATTAACAAAGTAACTCCCTTTCTTTCCAATGCAGGATCTTCTTCTAGAGCTACTAAAGGAAGCTATGGTTTCCAAGGTAGGGGACACGAAAGGATTCCTGATCGATGGGTATCCCCGGGAGCTGAAAGAAGCAGAAGAGTTTGAGAGCAAGGTGACCATGTAATCATAATGCTGTTAGAACTTCTGTCCAGAGAGGACTGTACTTCCAACCTCCCTTCGGTCTCCTTCTTCACCTGATCCAGCAGGGACTTGTAAAAAGCCAATCCAACAGCACTGTGCTGCTGGTCACTGAAACTTTGGCACCCCATCAATATAGCAGTTCCAGCTTTTGCTCTCACCTACACAGACTCTGTGATGCCAGGAGAAGTAAAGGCCAATCTTACCCAAATTTAACATAAACCAGGAACAATTTACATCTAGTGGAAACCACCCTTTTTAATATGGGTTTTCTCATTCTCGTTGATGGCTGTCATTTTTCTGACAACAATCCCATCAGGCAGTCTTTGATGTAGCTTCCTGAAAGCATGCATCTTCACAGTTAATATCTCCTGCCATCGCTCAAGCTTGCTGCCACTTTGAGACAGCAAAACACAGATTAGCTTTGGTGATGAGTAACAGGTGGCATAGCCGGGAAAAGAGCGTTTCACAAGTGACTGTGTGGCAGTTCAGAGAGTTATCAATTTCCTCGGTATGTGCTAAGACCTACTGAGAAGTCTCAGCTGTACATTTGTCAATCTGCAGAAAATACTCTATATGAGCCCTGTGAATGGATTTGCCAGGGTTTAGGAGAAGTGGTAAGCTGGAGGAAACAGTTCAGTATACATTCTATCATATTACACTCCACAAATGTCCTGTACAACTTTGAAAGGTGATACAACTCTAACAAATCATCCGTTTTCTCCCTGAAACTTGAGCTGCTTTATTTAGTTGATTACCACAAAAGCCTAGCAAGATCTAAGCATCAGAAACTGGACAAAATGATGGGCAATAGGATTTGCTATAGAAGCCATTCACAGAGATGTTGATCTGCTAGTTCCTTTACTAGATGGCCACGGACTATTAGAAAGACATTGGAGATTTCTCTCATTTTGTGTAGGAGGAGGAACTCTTTCATCGATGCTGCCTTCACGCAGCCATACGTGTCGTGTCCTGTGAGCACTGGTGTATGCTATCAAGTAGGACTTGGAGATTGGCATGTCCTGGACTGAGGCATTGTCAGGCAAACAAAATCCAGTACAAAAGCAGAGCCCCTTTCAGTTCCCAAGGACGCTGCAGCTGCAAAAGATCCTGTACACCTGAGCTGCCTTTGACATTTGGTGTAAAAATACAAGGGCCCCGAGTCCCCAGGTGATAATTTTAAATATGCTAAGTCACCCCCGTTGTATTCCTGTATCCACTACAGTTTTCACAGGGTGAACTTGGCTGGCTGTAAGCAGCTCACTAAGTCTGTGAAGTTTTTTGGAATGAGTCATTATTGAGATAATGCGTTGCAGTTCTTTCTAAAGGGCGATGAGAAGTTCTTCCTACATTGTAATTGAATGAAAAGAGATAGACATCAGGCTTTGTTAATTAATGTCAGCAAAGTGCAAATGAATAATGCTAGAAATCTACATGATGTGTAAAAAGCATTGTAATTGTTAACTAAGAGCTGTTCTATTTAGAAGGCATCAGGGATAATGCTTATACTTAAAAGCTTGACAGCCCTAAATAAAATTAGCTATGTAGAAACCGCTTATTCTCCAGCCAGTTCTCCCCAATTCCTTTCCAAGATGTAATTTACTTTTACCTAGCCATAATTCTAGAGAAACACATATCTCGCTTCCCTCCTTGGTCTTTCTGCTAGCTGAGAGGTAGAAAACAGTGCTAAATTATAGGTTCCACATCACCAGGTGGAAGATACCCGATAACATAAAGAATGAATACATTAGACTTGTTTGGCTTCCTGCAGATGTCCCCACGGCATGCACTGTTTAAGGTAAACTGTGTCAGGAAAGCAGTAATTAAAAAAAAAAAAAAAAACAACAAAAAACCAGTAATGAAAATTGTTGTAATACCCAACGGGGGCATTACTTTTACTTTTTGCAATTTTTAACTCGGAAGAATGACATTTTTGTAACGTTTTGAATTCCAGAGAACAGCAATGTTGAAACTCTTTAAGACAAACATAAAGATTTTTCGAAAGCTAATCAGACCCAGCCTGTCAAACAAGATGCTATTATCTGATCCTACCAGTCAGTAGACTCATTTATATCTTCCTTGTAAGATGATGATACGACCATAAGGGATGAAAGCAATCATTCCTCATTTATTCTATTATCATGTAGAACAGGCCATGCAATTCCTCGTGTGGAGCTGGGAGGAAATAACTTCTCACCATCCTAGTCCAGTTATACAAAGGGACGTGGGTTTTTTAATTCATTGATTAAGCCCACATCTTTTTAAACTTCTTGATCTAAGTCTCTCGCACTGTTACAACTGCCTTGTTGACTTTTTTAATCCCCCAACCCAATACTGCTGCTGCTAATAGCATTAATGTTTTCTGAGCTGTGTGGAAAAAAATGGATGGATAAAAGCCTCTCATTGAACTGTTCGACATAATCCCTTGGCTTCAGCTGTCTCTTAGAAAGTTGTTAAGGTAGGAGAAAGGTCAACATAATCCAGACATCCCCAGTCAAATGCAGAAGGCCTAAAATGAAAGAGTTACTTGTAGAATATTTCTTCCTTTAAGGGCTGTCAACTAAGGTAGCATTGGCTGTTTCCATGTATCAGTCATTTAGACTTTCTTTGCTGTAGCCATGGTAAAAGCATGGGTTTCTAATGGTCACTAGTGTGGCCATCGGTCGGCTTTTCTCAAGACTTCTCACTCTTTCCTCAAAAGTGTTCCTTGCAAGAAAGGGAAGGAAGGAGAAAAAAAGCCTGAGAGCATCATTGGAGGATTTAATACATAAGTGCAAGGAAAAATCATCGCGTTACTTTTATCTGATCCTGTAACACCATTATTTTACTTGATAGAGTGGAGTTTATCCCTTTTTAGCCTCAGCCCAACAGTTGTTGCTCACACAAAACCTTGTGTCAGAGGGAGCTGTGCCTGAGCAGGGTGCATGACTGAGTAAACTGCAAGATTTATGATAAATGACATGCATATTTTTCAGCATCTCGAGGAAAGAACGATGGGGATTTGTGTTTAGAACTTCTGATTCCCTCCTGAATTATTATAAGGAACATTTTGCTCTTTCTTGCCAGTTCAATTTCACCCATAAAGTACTGCAATATCAACAATAAAAGGCAGATAGACACAATTATTTATTATCCTTGCCATGGCCTGGGAATAAAAATAAATAAATCCATGTTTATTTTCTCTCTAGAAAAGGGCAGGCTCTCCCTTATGACTGGCTTGGCACTAGCCCAAAAGCACTAAATGGTGGGCTTCTTACAGAACTGGGAAGTTACCAGTTTGAAAATGCAGATAAATCTATCACATCCATCCTTTAGGCTATGGGTAGAAATGATGCAGAGGTACACTGCAAATATTGACATAAAAGCGTGTGTGACATAAAGTAATTTACGGGATATATTCCTGTGAATATGTCCAGGGACAAGCATTTGATGGTGTCCCTGAGCTTGTCTGTGGCAACTCATTTCCATCTCAAGTGGGCACACTTTGATTTGGACATTTCCTTCTATTGCCTCTTGAAATTCTAAGCTATAATTTATCCCTTCCTGAATGAAAATTTACTTTTCAAACATATTTTTAAATATATATACCCGTTCAAAGCAAAGGCTAGAAGAATAACTGTGTCAAGCATTCCATGACTCCAGTGCTGTTTGCATCAAGGTTTGGCCAAACAGTTGCAGATAATGAATAGAAGATCTTCAGTCCAAGTAGACAGAATTTTTCAGTTCCTATCTCTTCTTTTTCTCTGTATGTGTAGAGCCAAATCAAGCACAACCTAGATCCTGAATGCTGGGATCTTTGAGTGCTGCCACAATAAGAGGTGTTTCTTAATAAGCATATTTTCTGCATAGAACAGCATGAGATTTGCTAATAAATTCCTTGGTGACTTTTCTGGTACCATTTCTTTTTAAAATTAGCCAAAGAGAAATCAGTTCCACAGGCCAGTGGTTTGAATACTTACTATTCTGCTTTGTGTCTAGGTTGGGGAACCAAAACTTGTGTTCTTCCTGGACTGCTCTGCAGAAACCATGAGCAGTCGCCTTCTGATGAGAAACCAGAGCAGTCAGCACCCTGATAACCCTGAAACCATCAAAGAACAAATTGAAGACTACTACCAAGCATCCAAACCCATGATTGCATTCTATGAAAGGAAGCCACAGTTATGCAAGGTAAGTTGCTTGACCTTTTTAATGTTATTATTGCTTTTTACTCCCATTATATAAGCAATACACAGAAAATACTGACACGACACCCTTTCTAAACTGTATTAGTTTCTGCACTTCCCAGCTGGTTCTCCTCTTGCACTTCCCTGGTTTGTTGGCAGCTTCTACAAACTCCTGAGTTCCACAGTACAATTTGAACAAACAAAACCAGGGATTTATCCTGAGTCTGAGAACATGTCCTGTACCTCATCTGTATAGAATCTCTATTAAACATTATTGCTGGAAAGCTTTTCTTTAAGTATTAGGATTTATTCCTCTATAAGAGCTTTCAGAATTAGGATGAAAGATTATGTTAATCCAAAGCCTTTTAGTTAAATTTACAAAACTGACAGCGTGTATCCTGAAATGAAACAGACTTGCACACAAGAAAGATCTTTCTGCTGGAATAAATGACATAGTTATATTAATTTCAATTAATTGCCTCAGTTTACACCTGCTCAGGCTGTGATATTAAAGCATTCTTTTTATTCTCTAATCAATACTTCATGTAGAAGCAAGAAAATTTCCATCAGTGCGGTTAAGTGAAGGATGTGCTAGCACATCTGTAAACTCATTGACATGAGATGTTTATGTTTCTTTTTTCTGCTTCGTCATGGCAAACTGTCTCTTCTATTCAGCTACAGAAAGATGTAGTCCTACTGATCCTGCTTGTTCTAAAAGGGAAAAGAACCCAGTAATAGTTTCTGGAAATATTATGGGAGCTTTTTTCTAGAGGCTGTAGCAAATAAGCAAATCACAACCCCAAACCTTTCTCCTCTGAAAAGGTCCTAAAAGAGAAACATGCAGCTAATTTATGCACACATAGGCTGACCTGAGAACAGCGTAAATTATGTAGTTCTAAGAAAAAGGATACTTAAAGGGAGAGTCCTGATTTGCATCCTTTGCTAACCCCACAATAAGCGCACAGAAGGCAAGCTCTAGAGTGGCAGGGAAAAAAAATCCCTAATTACTTTTCTTTTTCAAGCATAAGAACTATTACCTGGTTATTTTGGGTTTTCTCTGACAAGCTACTATGCCAGCATTGCAAGGATGCATCTAATTAAGAGTTGAGTACAATAGACAATTCACCAACACAGCGCAACGCAAAGGGAAATGGAGCTCTCTGTATCTTACTCATGCTGAGCTGTGCCTACCCCAGTGTTTCCCTTTTTGAAGCATTAGAGTAGGGACAACCCTGAAGAGAATGAAACTACACTAAATACTTTCACACATTCATGGTCTGCCTTATTTCACTCGATGTGGACTCTCCCTGCTCTTCCTTAACACTTCTGCTGCAAGTTTCTGCTCTACCTCCTATGCAATGGTGAAACAGGCCTTGAAAGCTTATAGCTCATCAGCTCCTTAAGGGCCTTGCCTACTCTGTGGGTAAGAACTGGACATCTGCTTTGCACTCTTTTACCATTAGCTTTTTGGGGGGGCTAACACTGGGTGAGAAAGTATTTGCTCATTGCTTGAACAGTGCTTAAAATGTCTGTACAATGTCTACTTGCTTCTGACGGATGTCAGTGTTCAACATACTTCCACCTTCTGGATGGATGGGTGTGAAAGCTCTAAAGTCAGCTTTGTAAGCATCATTGTGTTACATGTCCTTTTGAGGCTGAACACAGGTAGTCTGTATTAAAATGTCTACCTCATCCTCTTTGTACTTAACTGATAAAATACACATCTGCTATCAAAGACATCATTCCATTATGGACTTAGTAACATAGGGAGATGCCTCCCCAACCCTTAGACAAGCACGTGTTCATTTATTTATCTATCAGCATTTAGAGAGCACTGCCAAAACACTCAGCAGAGGTAGGCTTTTAAAATGAACCCTCCTGAGCCTATCCTTGTCAGCCCTACCCAGCCTCAGCTACAAGCCTGCAGCCTGGTGCCTGGACAGCGAGGACCAGGTGCAAATGTAGTTCTCATACAAGAAGTAGGTTAATTGCATTGTCCATGGGTGACTTTTTTTAACCAAAGGTTGTTGAACAGCTGTGGGGATCTATTTTGAAGTTTACTTTGCACCTACACTGAAAGTGGAGAAGCAAGTCCGAGCACTTTTCTGCACAGAGCAATTGACCTCAACAGCTGCTCTGATCCAAACATTACCCATCAGTTCTGCAGTGGGCAGTGCTGGAATAAGAAATAAAACACATTCAGTCTTGGAAATACACTAAACACTACAAAACTATTTCTTTTCTGGGAGGAATGCTTGTTTAGGAAGTTTCTCTAAGCATTTTTCCTGGATGAGTGAACTCGAGGTTTATCATACAGTCTGACTTGGTCAGTGGCACAACTCAAACATAATGCCTGGCACAGTGGCATCTTTCCAGTGCCCACTTCTGCTTTGAGCAAGAGCCTGGGCTAGGCTAGGCAAGCTGCTCACAGACAAAGAAAAAAGACAAAGACAAAAAAAGACAAAGAAAAAAGACAAAGAAAAAAAGACAAAGAAAAAAAGACAAAAAAGAAAAAGAGACAAAAAAGAAAAAAAAAGACAAAAAAGAAAAAAAGACGAAAAAGAAAAAATATTAAAAAGACAAAGAAAAAAGACAAAGAAAAAAGAAATCAAGACTTGATGAACAGTTGTTTTGAAACAAAGAGACCTGGATAACACAAAATGTGTATCTGTCAGCAATGTGGAAAGGAAGAGAAACCAGCCATTTACGCGTACAGTTTTAGAACTATTTTAGCAGCGAATATATTTAAGCTGCATGTGTTGAAGAAAGCAGAGAGAGGGGGAAGATTCCAATCCCCAGGGCATGGGGTTAGTTTCTTAGTTATAGCAACGTATTATACAGACTGCTAAGCATTGATATTGGCAGTCACTCTGATATTCTCTTAATGAAGAAAGGAAATTCAGGTGGAAAGCAGAAAAACTCTAAGTAATACGTCTGACAGTGATTTTTTGGTGTGGGGGATAGGCTAAAATAGTTCTTGGCTTTTGTTACTTGTAGTGCTGCAAACACACCCAGAACACTGAGACTTTTCCTACAGGCAGACTAACATGTTTAATATTTTTCTTCCTGATTTTACTTATAACACCACATGGTTTCAGCTTTGGGAATCTGTTCATTCCCAAGTGGGCTTTATTACTGTCCAGCATTGACCAGTGCTGGTTGAAGATGAAGATGCTGCTGCCTCTGTAATTCTGTGCACTGAAAGAACCATGTATACATTTCCTAACCCCATTCAGGCAAAGCCACCAAAGTTAATTTACAGGTGCTGATTTGAAGATCCTTTAAAATAAATTATCTCACCTACATTCCACGGACCTTCATGAAACTACAGACAAGAGGCTTGCACACTCTTTTTCTCAAGCAAAGCTGTTGGGATCCCATAGCTTCAGGGTAGTGATGTCTTACCTGAAGGTGCTGTTTGCAGATCCAGGTGTCTGTGATCCCAGGATAACTGAAGAGAAGCTATTTAAGAGAGGGAGAGAGGAAGGGTATAAAAGAATCTTAGTAGGCAAAATAGTATTTAATTGTGTAAGTGATCATGGCTTGTAGGGTTTATGGGTAGCACTTAGTCCCTGCTTTGCCACAAAAGAGAAAATCAGGATTGTTAAATAGACTCGTTTAACAAGAAAATAGGGCTGGAGTGTTGGTATTATTTGATTTCTGCATTTTAAGTGTATTTAGGGCTGGGGAAAGTTTTCCACCGATTGGGAACAGCAAGCACATGCCAGCAGTGCTATGTGCTTAACTTGTCCTATCCAGCCTAAAGGTTTTCAGTCCTGAGACATGCAGATTAAATATGCAAATGTAAGATTCAGTCCTGGGCATAAGGCCAGCAAAAGGGCTGGTGTGGGAATTAGATGTTGGATGAGCACTCAGTGGAGGAGGAACTGATCCGTCACGCCGTGTCGATGTGTGCTTGAGACTACAGTGTCAAATTAGCATTCTTGTTCTCTGCATTGGAAGAGGTGTTACAGCACGGATGGAAGGAGCCTAATAAACACAGTGGAGACAGAAAAACTCCAGTGCCACCCAGCTTCCTCTGCAGTCGTTAGGAATTCTCTCTTGCTTTACCTGCACAGAGGAGGGAAGGGTATATGATTGTAACAGCATTCCCGTTTCAATCAATGAGGAGTTGATATTCTTCTCTGAACTTACTGTGCGTAGATGCATTCATAAGTAACTGGTGTGGTATTTGGACGTGGAGCATCTTTCCATTCCGCTGACCTCTGAGCAAGAACAGTGCCCCGACGAAGCTGCCAAAAGATCAGGACTCTGTTTGAAATTTCCTTTTGACCAATATTACCTGTCAGTGTTTCTGCTCAGCAGTAGAAGCATGAAGCATGCACAGAGGGTAGAGGTTTTGGGTGCAGATAAAATGTCTGTGAGCCTGACAGGAATAGCTAATAGTGAAGCTTCCAGCCACCCAGCTGAGATGAAGGACTTTGCTGCACCTGCAGGGCTGTATTTACAAGGGAAGGTAAACCGACTGAAGAATGAAGGGCAAAGAATGACGGTGTCCTCTGCTCACTAAGGTGTGAAGTTCCTGAACTGTGTTCTGGAAGTTAAAGTAGTTGTAACTGTAAGTTGGAAGATTTCCAATTAATTTTTAGAAAACCATGTCGTGGGGATATAGTTTAGATCATTTCCAGAACAACCCACCTGCCACTAAGGACAGCGAGCGAGTGCTGTTTAGCAGATACCTCATACTGGAAATGCAAGGACTGAAAGCACAGCTCACAAAAACAACAGCTGCAAGCTGCCTGAATCTGCAGGAATCAGATGTTTTGGATGAGTGAAATGAACCAAAATACATAGTGGTGGCTGTAGCAAGCAGGTAGATACTGTTGTTTGAAAATTTAATTCCCAGTGATTTCCAAAGCAGCCAGATGGAAGAATGCATCGTAAAATTCAGTAGGCACCTACTTGGGTTTTAACGTGGCTCGTTGTAAATAGCTGTGAATGTGTGGCCCTCTGTCAATGGAGAAGAAAGGGAGAAAAACTTTGATTGTTCTTAATATCTGACTCATCCTTTAAAGCTTTTTTTCAGGTGACAGTGTGTGGGAGGGTCATAAGTAATAGAGAAGAGCAAGGAATTGGTAGTCAAGCAAGACAAAGCTGATCCTGCCTAGCTAACGTAAGACAGCTAGTAGGTGTCTTTAATACAAGTTCCCTAACCAAAGTCATCTGAGGAGAAGGGGCAGGATATAACAAACAGGGCAGGCAGTCCAGATCCAGGCAGAGGATCGTCAGGGATGTCCACACAACTTGGCTATTTCACATCGCGCACCGTGGAAGCTTGGCCTAAAGAAGTTCAACCAAAATGCAGTTTTCTATTTCTTTCCTCTTTTTTTCATACTACTCTTCTACCGTTTCTTTTGCCTAAAGTCAGTTGGGTGAGCAGTACTTACTAGATTCTTATCACAAACAGTTTCTAGAACCATTATGAAAGAACAAGTGACCACCCCCCCTGCTCTCGTGATCTTCCCCTTCTGAGCCATCTCACGCTACAAGTGTCTCTGGGGAGGGCCAAGGGTGTTCTTTTCCCTTTGGAGCTGGGATAATCAGTGGTAGTAGTGACAGCAAGTATGCCATTTATTTCCATCTTTTGAAAGGCTGTCAAAGAATCACTAACCTGGTAGTTAAGTCAGTGTGGAACAAAGGAACAGGGGGTTCTGTGTCACCCCCCCTTGTTGGCTTCTGACCCATGAGATGAGACATTAGTCTGGAAAGACACATCAGAAACGTCAGCGGGGGATTACACCAAAGCACAGCGTAAGTTCCTACCGTGTGCAGATCGGTCCTGGGCAGCCTGTTTCTGCTGGATTCCCAGGCAGCTTGACCCACTGCTCTGAGAACCAGGTACTGCGCTGTCTCAGGCAGGGTTCTGACACTCTTTTTAATGACAAAGATCTAAATCTTAGTGGCCACACAGCTGAACTTGACTGACCTTCAGTAAGAAGGTTCTAGCTAGGGAGTTTATTCCAGGGTTTCAGTCTGAACACAGTGGTCCTCGGCCATCTGCTCTACAATCAGGATTTTCTCGGTGGCAGCGAACACCTAGACTTCTAAATCTCAAAACCTACAATAAGTGGAGATTTGATGATGGAAAATTTAATCAGCTGATTTTAATGCCAAAAGGAGCAACATTGTACTGTGGAGATAGTTACTCCAGTCACTTTTCACTTGAGCTCGTTGAATTTCTCTGGTTTTGAAGTTACCTAAAGCCACAGCAGCATTTGAAAGTTTGAAGCTATGAAAAATTGTGTCTGGGTCTTGCTTTTATGGGAAGAGAGTAGCCTTGAAT
Source organism: Megaceryle maxima (assembly GCA_024605025.1). Lineage (NCBI taxonomy): Eukaryota > Metazoa > Chordata > Aves > Coraciiformes > Cerylidae > Megaceryle > Megaceryle maxima. The sequence continues at coordinate 118,755 of JANHGN010013108.1, forward strand.
AACCTTGAAAACAGTCCTAATTTATGAGGTTTGTTATAATCTGAGAAGGAGAAACACACAGTTTTCTCTCCTGCAGCTGCAGAGAGTGTCATTGAATTAGTGTGGCACTAGCTGTGAATTATTGTCACATTAAGTTAGTTTTGTGCCCCAACTTTTGTTAGTTTTACGAATTGGACCTTTGTTACTTAGGAGGCCAGCATGGGAGGCACTGGGGCTGTCATTAGTCATGCTCATCTATATTTCACTGTGACTGTTAGGAAGTCAGCATTCCAGTCATAAAGGATGGCAATTTCCACACCTACAAACCTAATTCTTAACCACAACTGCCTGGGGGTGGTTTGATGAAAAGCTGCCCCAGAAGGCCAACCGTATCCTGGGCTGCATCAAAAGAAGCATGGCCAGCAGGTTGAAGGAGGTGATTCTCCCCCTCTACCCTGCTCTTGGGAGACCTCATCTGGAGGACTGTGTCCAGCTCTGGAGTCCTCAGCACCAGAAAGACATGGACCTGTTGGAGCAAGTCCAGAGGAGGGCCACAAAAATGATCCAAGGGTTGGAACCTCTCCTATGAAGAAAGGCTGAGAGACTTGGGGCTGTTCAGTCTGGAGAACAGATGTCTCCAGGGAGACCTCATTGCAGCCTTTCAGGACTTGAAGGGGAACAATAAGAAAGATGGGGACAATCTTTTTAGCAGGACCTGATGCAACAGGACAAGGGGTGATGGTTTTTAACTAAAAGAGGAGACATTTAGACTAGACATAAAGAAGAAGTGGTTTGCAATGAGGGTGGTGCAACACTGGAACATGTTTCTCACAGAGGTGGCCAATGCCCCATCCCTGGAAACGTTCCAGGTCAGGTCAGCCAGGGCTCTGAGCAACTTGGTCTAGTTGAACACGTCCCTGCCGGAAGGGTGGGTTATATGACCTTCAGAGTCCCTTCCAACCCAACCCATTCTATGATTCTATGAGAACTGACCTTTCTAAGGCATCACCTGTTGCTTCACAAATTACCCCAGCAGGTTCGTGCTTGAGCGTCCCGTAAGCCAGCGATGTCAGCAAACATCAACAGGGCAAAGAGCAAGGGAAGCAAGAGAACCGTGCTTCTGAAAGCTCGCTGGGGGGGAGAGGGTGGTTCAGCTCAGGCTGTAAGATACCCTTGCAGTGAGTCCAAGTGGACTGGACCCAGTCAGGCATGGCTCCTTAAAGGCTGGCCAGGCTGGTCATTTCCAGTGCTGCACCTGTTGCGTGTGGAGGTAGACCAGTTGGATGTGTCAGCTCTTACCACAGGATGCAACGGGGGCCCAAACTTGGCAGCATCTGTGTGTGCCACCAAGCTACGGAGCAGGAACGTAATCCCTTGCTGGATCTCTGCACGGAGCAGCTGCTGACTCCCACGCAAGACTGAACACCGAGGCACCGAACGTACACCGAGTGCAGTCAGACTGTAGAGGAGCTGGCTGCAGGCCAGCGCCGTGTCTAGGAAGGATTTCATGGCCTATTTAAAAAATACAGGGTTTGGACTTTGAAACTCCTTTTGTTCTCCTGCAGAACGGGCTGGTGGCAGAAAGTAGGACAGTCAGGGATGTCCCCTTCAAACAAGCATCTAGCTTTCCTAGTCAGCAACTTGGAGATGAAAATACAGCAGATAATTTGAAAGACTGTCTTTAGCAAAGTTGTCAAGGGTCAGTTTAAATGTGCAGCACACATGCACGCCAGAGTAAGCCAGGAGAGGCAGAGAGGAAACCTGCTTTTGAGTAAGGGAATTAAGGCAGACATTTGAGAGGAGCTGAATGATCAGCAGATGCAATCTGCGTGGTGGACACAGCCAGCACGGAGGCTTCTTCTGTCGCTACCATGCAGGGAAAAGACAGCTCTCCTTCCTCAAGTAATGGCCTGGGTGAGGCTGTGGGGGACAGACCTGCAACTCATGGCTCAGAAAAGCTGAGTGCTACATTGCAAACATCATTCCTCTTTGCTAAAATGCACCTCTCTCTTCCTCAGCATAGGGAAGTAAATTGGTCTTTTTGTTTTAGTCCAGTCATGAAAAATAACTGGAACAGCCTGGACAACCTCTGACCAAAGCAGAACCTTTGGCACGTTAGACATTTCCCCAGTGGAAGTTAAGTTCTCGTACAACAAAACCAGTGTCCCTATAAAACGTGCATTGCCCAAAGGTGGTCTTAAAACCAGGACTAATTCACCAGGCTTGCAAACACAAACACAACCACACAGAAACACGCGACCTGCTGAGCTCCTGCCGTTTGAAAACCGAGGTCGGTCACAGCCTGACACGCTCCGAGACTTTAGATGGTAAGAAAGAAATGAACTAGTCAGTGCTTCTCATCTCGTTAGCGCTGTGATACCGAAGTTACTCTACTAGGTCTCCTTTGGAGACTATGAAATGTTAAAATGGTTTCTGAAAATCTTCCCTCTATCAAAGGTGTAATTCTACTTCAAACACGAGTACTTAGGACGAAAAGCTCCCTCACCTGATCAATGTACTTTGCTCCAGACAACGGAGCCAACAGAACCTTCTCACATCAGTCTGTGGAAACAGAGAGTCACTTGGTTCGTGGGAACTGCTCCTCTACATCAGAAGGCTTCTAACATGAACCAGGACAGCTTTGATATCGGACCAGTTTTTTCGTACCCACGTTTAGATTCGGGGATTATTCTTTGTAACTTAATCAGAACAAATGTTTTTTGCCCGCTTCACAGGTTGACGCCGAAGGAGCACGGGAGGATGTTTTTCTGGAAGTCTGCAAGACAATTGACTGTTTTCTGAAGAAGGAAGAGGCAGCATTTTCTTTCTCAACAGAAAGGCAGTGACGGTGCCTCCACAGCCTCACCTCACGTGCACCTGACAGCCACGAGTAAAATGCTGTTCAAAGCAATACTGCTTGCTTGAGGGGTACCTGGAATTTGTGCATGTGGTATGTTGTTCTAGATGAAATCTTTTCTCTCTTTTCTGACAATACACTCGATAGAAAGTGGTCTGTCTGCTAACTCTATGCTAAGAACTGTCTATTGTTTTAATGGTCGTTTGCTCTTCACGGGTTAAAAGCAGCATGGTGAACAGCAGCTCTCGTTTGCATTTCATGATCTCATACATCTGACTGGAAATCAGACAGTGCCTGGCCACCAGTGAGCTCCTCAACCACATCACTCACCATTTAGCGTATTAACTTCAGATTCCTGTGTACAAGTTTCCCATTGGTTATTATTTTCTTTTAATTAACAGTATTCATTTTTGTGGTGTCACTTAAGCTTGTTCTCGGGTTTTAGGGACTAAAATGCAGACTCTGTCACATGCAGCTCTAACTGGAATTAGTCAAGCTGGAAGTTAAACTTTTAAGACACCCCCAGAACACTATCAGTAAAGCAGAAACACAGAAGACAGGGTTGAATATTGTGGAAGTCTGTCAATCTGCTACTGCGGAGCAGACACCATTTTTGAGACAGCCTTTATCTTCTGCTGGGAATTGTAAGATACTAAAAAATGACTTCCCAGTTTTGTGAGCTGAGGTGAAGGTAACGACTGCATGGCAGAGTGAAGCGTGCAGCTCAGTAGTCACCCTAATCAACAGCAATTTTACTGTACGAATTAAAGTCTGCGTAGAAAGTTGACTCTGCGCCAGAATGTACAGACACCTTTACATCGCAGGTCAGCAGTGCAAGATTCAGATCATCACCCTTGTCTTGTATGGGCATTGCCAAAACTTTTTGAGCATTGATTTTTTGGGGTGGGGTGGGGCATGGAAAATACCGGGGATTATTTGATTTGTATTGCTTGCATCTTCAGTAAGCCATTTATCCATAAGATCGAGGGGAAAAAAATGCCTGTAAAGATCCCATTCTACTTCCCTTAGGTTAACCAAAATATTGTGGAGTTTCTTTGGTATTCTGATAGCAAAATAAAAGCTTGTCTGACATTGCTGTAAAGTAATTGCATCCTCTTTCTGGAACTGCTGGATGAATTTGCAGTTGAAGTGGGCTGCATGATTGCTCTTACTGTCAAAGTTGTACTTTATGCGGCAGGTTTGTATTTTTTAAGTTACTTTTCTTGTAATGAAGACATAATACAAATAAAACATGTACAAAAATGAGGAGTAATGGTTTGTGTTACAGTATATGTGGGTTTAATCCTTTTAAAGCACAGTACATGACTTGAAAATATAGCTCAAATCCGCATGCTTACAGAGTATGTCCTTTTTCCATCCAGGGCAGGTTCTTCCGTTGTCTTTTTCTTCCTTGGCATTTGCCCTGTAAACGCTAATTCAATTATCTCTAAGGGACTGGTTTAGATACGTTCTTATCCTTCATATCCTGGATGTTCCTTCTTTCCTGGGTCCTTTCATAGCCTACATTTTACCTCTGAGGTGCTCCTCCAGCTCCACACCAGTGCCATTAAGTGACCAGCAGCATCTGCAGTACAACAGCTTTAAGCAAGAGACTTTCAGAAAGCGTCAGCCTGAGAAGGCAGGTCGTTCTAAACCCAGCCTTGAAGCACTAGCAGCTCTCTGGTGGAGTATTTTCCCCCCAAAAAAACCTGGAGTTAACCATGAAGCTGCAAATTCATCTGGGCAGGTTTTCTGGAGTATTTTTTATTACTTCTAATTACAATATAAGTTAAGAAGTGTGGAGTATCATACTTGTGCGGGTTGGGAACAAAGGCAACAATCAGCTGCTTTTTTTTTTTCTTTCTCACCTTTTTTTTTTTTTTTTTTTAAATCAAATTACAAAACTGATTTAACATACAGGTTCATTTTTTCTTTCTGCTTCTTCTGGTCTTTTCTGTGGAACAACACAAAAAAAATTCCCATGCTTGACTGGGTGTATGTGCATTAGATACCTATTTGCGTATGTTCATAATGTATGCAAGAGAAATAGCTGGATAGGCATGCATATGGAAATAGAAATATTTATACATTTGCAGTAGAAAGAGGGCTTATCCCAGACACTTCTTTCTTGGGTGATTCAGACTTGAAATCCTCCTTCTGCTTCCAATCTCATTCAAATTATACCACGGCTTTTTGTTCTTCCCAAGCTACCCGAAAGCGATGAGTGGATCATCTCACTAATGTACTTTTGTTATTTTCTTCTGATAATTTTTTTCAGGATAGCAACAGAAAAGAAGTATTACCACAGGCTCTGGCTGCTAATACACCTCCACTGACTCTAGCTTCCTAGAAACAGCCTAACAACACTAGAGCATTATGAAAGCCCTGCATGGCCTGGGTCAGTTTTAGCTACATTGTAACTATGAAAGGGGTTT
>JANHGN010013108.1:124125-141947 GCA_024605025.1 Megaceryle maxima
GAGACCCTTTGAGCAGTATCTTTTCCAATCAGAGACTAAAATACATCATGTGAATTTTTGTGTTGTCTTTTTTTCCAAGGTTTATTCAATTTACCTAAGTATGTCAGACAACGTGAGGTGAGTTTACATACGATACTTGCTCAGTGTTTCAGTAACTTTACCGTAGTACCTGCTAAATAGATTTACTGCTTAGAATTATCCTTTTTTTTCCGAAGCGAAAAATAACCACACCTAAAGTTATTGCAAAAATTAATACCGATCAGTTTGTAATTAAAGTTATTAGGTGCAGCCAGCCAATTATCCTTATTGCCATCTTTCAAAGTCAGATCAGTTTCTGCTCTAGCTAATGACTCTGAGTGTTCAAGTTTCAAAGCAACTGGAAGTCTATTACAGTTATAAAATAATCAAGTGTTTCTGAACCACAAGCTATACATTTCAATAGAAAATATATTAACTAAAATATGTCACAATAATTACAAAGCTTCTCAGACAAGGGCATACAGTGTACCAAGGCTCCTAAACTCTGAATTTTCTGCTATCTGAAAAAGAACAGTCAGAGAGTGAGACAGGAGAGAAGTGACATGCCAATCCTGCAAAAGGCGAAGCGTGTTTAAGAAGAGCAGAGGAAGGCGCTGGGCATCTTGCAGGTCTGCATAGTCACTACTGGGATGACGTAGCAAAATGTCCTCTGAATGTTTTCCATCTCGATTAAAAAGTCAGAACTACACAGAAAGGAAGTCACAGCAAGCATTCTATATATAAACAGACTGTATCCACATAGTTTTATTTCTCACAGTTCTCCTGACAATTGAACATTATTTAAGAACATACTGTATACACAGATAAGAAGAAACATACAAAATGTTTTAAATGATGCACAACAAAATCCAGCAGTATAAAAGAATGCATGTGAACCCTTGCTCACTGCTCAGGCTAAATTTAATCACTGTTTAAATAGTAATAAAAATACAATCTTTCATGGATCTTGTGCAGACTACAAAAGAGGAAAAAATTATTACCATATATATGATTTATATTAGGCAGTTTTCTTTGATGAGTTGCACTAACAACTCCAAATACAGAGGCAGAGGCTGTGTATTTTATTTTAAAGGAGTTAATGTTGAGTATTAGAGACTTTACACAGTTACTACCACTGGCACTTTTCACCATATTTTGTACACATCACACGATCATCTTATATAACATTACATTTAAAAAATATATCTGAGTGACAATTTTATAACATTCACACACCATGAGCTGGTTAAGGAAGCAATGCCACAGTTGCCCCCTGTAGTGCTTCACTGTTGGTAAATAGAGTTCATCGTGGTTTTCTTTTTTTAAAAAAATTAAAAACAAACAAACAAACAAAACAAACAAACAAACAAAAAAACCCAAAAAAATTTGAAAGTCAATGTGATTAAGCAGCTCTGATTTAATAAAGGCCTGTAACCAACCATCGCCGAGACAGTGAGTAGTTTTTAGAATACATCCTAGAAGCAAACACTGTCATTGGTTAAAACCTTGCCTAAACAAGTCAGTTACTGTGCTGAAAACTATTTCACAACAAAACTGCAAGCTACTAAACTGGTTTTATATAAATACTTCATCTCCTCTGGATCTCGTTATAACCAAGTTCTTCAAAGCCTTTGGAATTTACTCTGTCTTTAATGTGTGCTCTCATTTCTGGCTCACCCTTTTGTATGTTTTTCTTTTGTGTTTAGCTTCACCACCTAAAAATGACTAACGTGGTGAAAGAAAAGTCTCCCAGTGAAACCTTCCGCACACTAGGAATGTTCAGCTGCTGTTCAGTGATCTAGAACCATGACAGCTCAAAGCTGTAGTTTGACAAGTACACCCAGGAAGCTGTCATGCTGTGAGCGACATTTCAGGGAAAGCAGAGTCTTTCCAAAATGTGCACAGAATTAACAATGGTGCCATTGTTAGTTTTCAAAGAGGATAGTAAGCCCAAGATGGTAGATCTGCTTCCCATGTCATCTATTTGCTGGAAAGTAGTTTGGGTCAAGATAATTGTAACTGGTGCCCTGGGACATGCAGTAGTCTCTGTCTAAAAATGTCTCTGCTCTGTAAATAGGCTCTAACTGATGATCTTCCTTATGAATCTCTGTTTCATGCAGACTGCAAGGGAAAGAAAAAGATAACAGTTTAAAAGTCAAATATTTTCCTTCTCTTTAGCTTTCACAAACAGCGATCATATTCATACCAAATTTGATACCAATTACTAAAGTCTATTTCCCATCGCTCTCTAGCAGTGCCAAACGTATCTGTCCAGTGCGTTTTACATCCAGAGCATGCTTACAAATTGTAACTCCCACAAACACAAGATAAAGTACCTTCCTCTTCGCCCACCACGGGACGTGTGTCCCGTGCTGGAGCAAAGGTCTCCAACATACACAGCAGCTAAGCCACGTGGAGAGACTCCAGCTAATTACAAATAAGGAGTGAAAGCGTACGCTGCTCACCAGTCAGAGCAAGAATCACAGAAATCCAAGGACATTTCTTGAGGGCAGTCTTGGCAGTGCCACCGAACCCCCTGGATGGGTTCAATTCCGCAGTTGTCACACTGTGAAGCAGATGGAAGAGGATTGAACGGCAACTGTAACCACTCAGGCTACCAACAGCACACACAGACACACCACACAGAAGAGACACGGATGTAGGTCCATCGCCGCTAGCCCACACGGACGAATTCCTCTCACCACACACCGAAACTTATTCATGGACGAAGCAGTCATCACGCTCTGGAAGAGCCCTCCAGAGCCCTGAGGATTGATCTGATCGACCTCGCTTTGCTCCCCACAAGCTCCCTGCAGACACTACCCTCCTGCTCAACAAAAGCAGAGCTAGTCCTGCCGGCCGTCGCTGCTTGCCCTCCCGTGGCTGTAAGAACTGCTGCAACGCCAGACAGCAGTGTGCTATTTCTATAGCTTAAGTCCAGCCACGTGAAGTGTCTAACTATAGCTCCACTTCCCATGGCAGAAGACAGCAGTAAGTCTAGACCAGTATAGCTCGTTGGGAGGCTGCTGATGGGCTGCAGATCAGGACACGACAGGTCAGACTGGTGCACTTCCAAACCAGGAAATACAACAACACATTATAGGTGGGCTGGAACTAAAAGCCAGCTGGCTGGGAAGGAAGGGAGACAACATGTTCAAGGGAACAGAAGTCTGAAACTAAAGCTGAGCAAGACAACAGTAACTAATCCCCTGGGAATAATCAAGGACAACACGACAGCAGTGAAGTGCAGGAAGAGTGAGGAAACAAAGTACAAATGAAACATCAAAGCTGGATGGAAAATTCACCACGGTAGAGAAGAAGGGCAGAAATTTCATGGGACTTGAAGGCAGAGGAGAACTTTTCAAAAATCTAGAGAGTGCTGCAGAGACAGGACTGAGGAGGAAAAAGAAATGTGGGAAACAAGCCTCTGCTCCCATAGCTCATCCTCCTTCAGTTCTCTCACAGCATCTTGCAAAACCCACTTGCCCAGCAGCTCATTCCTGGCCACAACTGATCTCCTCAGGGTTTCAAAGAGCTTAGACCTTGGAACAGCTTTGTCACAGCTATATGCCTTCCTTCCACAGATGGCTTTCAGAGTCTGCGGGCTGATAATGAGGGACTAAGCACACTCAGGGCTGTTCCCTGAAAACATCAAGTTCAGAATAATGCTAAATACTTCTGAAAAAGAAAACATGATAATTGCTTCCAGTTATCTCAATTTGAGAACTAAGACAGTGGAGACCCCTGACCTTCATTTCTATGCTCCAGCTTCCCTCTCCCCTGTGAATCAGAAATACCACAACTTTCATTTCCTAAGGAAAGAAAAGAAGTCTTTGCAAATTGCTCTGATATTACAGCAATGAAAGCCATAAAAAAAGCCCACGAGGGGATTCAATAATTCAATATTCAAAGCAGAGTTTGAATAATGTGTAGTAAATGAGGCTGAGGGCCATGCAGAACCAAAACTGTTCTGAATGGTTGCTTATTAGGTGAGCTCCAGCCAGGCAGTGCACTAAGCGAGGCAGCAGCACTCCTGAGGAAAAATAGCATATAATCACTTCATTGCATAGCTTGCTCTAGTGCATAATGAAACCTAATGCAGACTGCAAAGAAACTTTCACACTTCACAATGCTTGACACTGCACAATGCCAATTTACTTTTCAGAGTCATTTTCTGTAGAAAAAGCAACTAGTTTGTTACCTAAAGTCTGGTCTGCCTGATCAAAGTTCTGAGATCTTGGGGAAGAAAACGCTAACTTAAAAACAACCAAAAACCAAAACAAACAAACATGAAAACCCAAAGCAAAGCCAAAGAGACCAAACACACCATGATAACTTAAAGGAAGAAAAAAAGGGCAAAAAAAAGCAAGCAAAACCAGAAAGCTCCTTGGTGGTGTCATGACATGATTAAGTCTGTCAGTGTCAACTGATGAGGCTGTCTTCATTTTCCAGTCATTTGGAACTGAATTTTAAACTGAAAATCTTTGCATTCTTATATACATGGGATGAGAAAATAAATCCAGCTGCGTAACACTAAGCAGGGTAAAGAAACAGCTCCACTATAGCAGCTAGTTACAGAGAGCATCTCCTGTACATCAGGGAATCTCTGCTGGAGAATGCTGCCTGCCAATGGCTGACACTGGGACAGTGAATTAGCTTCATGTTTATTTTCTTAATTTCACATAATTGTTTCGTGCTCTTGCTTCAGCTGCTGTGAGCTGTTACTCGATAGGGTTGGGAAGCTGCTACAACAGACAAAAAAATTGTTAATCTATTACTGTTCTCATTCCAAAATCTTTGTCCCTTCTCTGGCCTCAAGTGGAGGCAAAATGACTCCAAATTCATGATCAGAGAATGACTGTCAATGAGTCCTTGTCACAACAAAGCGCAGCGTCAGATGGAATTCTGTAACGATGCAACGAGGCTCTCGAGCTGTATTTTCATAATATGAATGAGGAATAGACAGTATGCTTATTAATTTTCTTACAGTATCAGTGTTCAGTGAAACCTGAGCTACTGGAAAAAGTGAATTACTTGAGTTGTTTTTATTACAGAGGATGAGGGAAAGCAGACACAGTCTGGAACCACAGCAACGAACCAAGCTCGCCAGAGCAAACAAAGCCTTTTTAGGAAATCACAGAGTGACAGAAATGTCTGGGTTGGAAGGGATCTCTCGAGGTCATCTGGTCCAACCCCCCTGCTGAGAGCAGGGACATCCTCAACTAGGTCAAGCTGCTCAGAGCTCTCTCAAGCCCCACCTTGAATGTCTCCAGGGATGGGGCCTCAGCCACCTCCCTGGGCAACCTGTTCCAGTGTGCTACCATATTCCAAACCATGTTATCTTTGAAAACCTTCTACAATCCACCGAGTGACAACTCACCTTGAATCCCACATGCTGCACAAATCCACTTTCTGCATGCATCTGCTGGAGTTTCTGTTTCTTCAATTTTTTAAATTCTAACAGTTCTTTGTATTCAGGTAACTCTCGATATGTTATGGGAATACTCTCTTCATCCTTTTTCATGGTTAAGAAAAAACCAAAGAGAAACATTCTTTAGGAATATCATAACTAGTAAGACATAATTTCCACAAATCACTAGGTATGGTTAATAACCTTAGAATATATGGCCAGCATTTTCTCAAATAAACATATTTTTAAAAACCTGCATTTTATTTTTGTATTATTTATACTTTTTTTTTGCATTAAAACAAAAACCACGAGCAAGTTTCTTGCAGTGAAGAGCTCAGCTGTAGCATAAAGGAGAGAGCAGTAAATCACCTTAATTCCTAGGGTTTGGGTTTTTTTGTCATCTTGGATGTTTAACTACAATTTCCACACAATCCATTTGTCCATACGCTGTGGGCTAAATGGCAGCTGCAGTGGGAGACCTGGCTTTGGTTTAAGACAAAGCTAGCTTGTTTTAGTTTTAAATACTTGGCAACAGGTAATACACTTGAGAACTGAAATTTCAGGTCCATTTTACCAGGATAATTGATCTTTCTCTTTACTGTTCTGTGGAATGGTATGGAACAATACTAGTCGAAGCGTAGTTATAATCACTGTTCTGAAGTACTCTGAAAGCTGCGGAAATATTACAAACATTACACCCAAAAACTTTTTAGAGTGTTAAGATTTTTCACACAAACTCAGCTTTTTAAAAGACCCATAAATCAAACTGGTACCGAGCTTCCATTTTATGTATTTTTTATTTGAAGACAGTCAATCTTAATGGTATTAACTTCTCACCTTTACCTGTATGAATAAAAAGTGCTAAGAAGCATCATTCCATGACTGCAAGAGTAGAAGCTTCACATTTATCCAACTCCTCCACCCCTTTACTTCATGCTGTCTCTCAACAGCTTAAGAAAGCAGATTGCTATTTTTTCTAGATGATGAAAAAATGTGTCTCCCTACAGGGTGGTCAATACACCTTTGCCAGAGATTTACAGGTGGTTTTCTCTTTTTAAGGAATCACACCATTTCTGGGGTTTTTTTGTTGTTGTATTTCTTTATTTATTTATTATTTCCGATCCACTTTTCTTCAACAAAGGTTGAGGGCCTCTCTGTTAGGAGAAGACAGAAGCTCTCAAATTCAGATGCCCGTTTCAAAATGGCTATTGAACTGCAGCAGCTGTGCGTGGCAGATGCCAGCTGTGTGCAGAGTCGACAAGTCTTTGTTGGTGGAGAGCATTTTCAGATCCTATACTGACAGGAATGTTCAGTTATGGAAAACAACTAAGAGATAGTAATCAAAATTCTTCTAATGTAACCCCCCCACATCATTTCAATTTCTTTTTATGAATCTGTGAAGATTAAAGAACCTGTATTACTTAGTTTATGAAAGGAAGCGAGGGAAAGAGGCTCGCTCTTTACTGGTAGATTTCTAAAGGTCTTATCCATTATTTAATTGTAATTATGAATCTATATAAAGGACTAGACTGCAAATGTTCAGAAGAATCAAGGTTAAACGACATGATTCATTTGTGTGGTGATAGGCTACATCCTCTTAATATGAAGCAGGAAACTGTATATGGAATAAACTATGCTGTGATGGCTCTGCATGGACACTTCATCCTGGAACAGCAAGCAGCTGCATTCTAGAATAATTGAGACTCCTCACGAGATTAAGAAATTATAACTGAAAGGTAAATCCGCTCCGTTGGGACGAGAGGGTCTTCACTTGGGAATAATTCCTTTATACTAAACCAATTTTTCAGGAATGGTTATGCCAGTCAAGCTGACTGGCAATATCCAGGCAAAATCTTCTGTCTTTAGAAGGGAACAGCAGCTGGTACTGCCACTGTCAAGAGGTCAAAACCTTTCCAATCATTTTCTTGCTACACTGAATCTCTCTCACGCTGTGCAGTTTTTTTCCTCCAAGCCAATGACTGTCACTAAGAAATCTGACTTTTAACATTAAAACAGAGTCCTGTACATTCATTTTGAATACAATCTCTTTTTTCCTTCAAAGTTGCTTCTATTTTGCACTGATAATGGGGTCTTTTTGGTAACTGAGGTCACCTGAGTCTTTCTACATTTCTGCACGCCTGAAAAATATCCCCCTGGAAATGCTGCACTAGTGAAGAAAGAAAAGATTAAGCCAAATGTAAAAAAACCCCAAAAGGGTGGGGGGTGGAGGTGGGCAGGCACAAATCCACCATTAGCACTGCAAAAACATAAACGGGGTCTTCAGTTTCAAATAAATCCCAGTTGATTCGTGGTGCCCGTAGGACATCAACAAAACCAAAATGCTTTAGGAAAAGATTAGAAAACACCTATTGAAAACCAATACAGAACAAAACCAGTTCCATTCAGAGAAATAATCATCACTCTGCATCTCTTCTAACGGGCATTTTTCTTTCCAGGCCTTTTAAGGTTCTTACTGGCATACACAAAGTTATGAGGAATGTCTGTAGGCGAACCAAAAGACCATCAGAAAGAGAATGCAGAACGTGGGTGAAGATGGGATTTAAGACTGAGTAATAAAAGAGCAAATTGAATAATTAAAGGAAGATTATGCAGTGCATGTAAAAAAGTCAATAAAGAAAATACATGGGACTTTTACTGGGTGGCCTTCTGTAACGAGGCAAGCTTTTCACACGTGTGATGTCACCAGGCTCTTGGAAAAAGGGAAAAATAAAACAAAAATCATTAAAATGTAACAAATCAGGTTGTTCAGTGTAAGCACAGGAAAGCCACAGCGACTCACAGCAGCTGTGAAATTTGCCCAGCACCCTGCCAGTAGGATACAATCCCTCCAGGACCCTACGCCTCTGCCTGGCAGGGGGAAAGTCGTGCCTCTAAATTCTTGTAGCGCTGCGGCACGTGATGAATGCGGAAAGCGGAACGCTACGCTGTGGAACAACGCATCGGGTTAGGAGGCCTGCTGGAATTTGCCTCTGAAACCACATGAATTTGCTTGCTGATCAACAGCTCAGTTGGTTAGGTCATGCTTTGAAGTGGATTTCTTAAAAAACCCGTAATTAATTCCCCTGGTTTAATCAGAATTGTAACTCTAGGTGATTTTCAAACTCGATCTCATCTCAGATCCCCTTTTGGAAATGCAGAGTTAAGAGTTTTTAGAGCTGTTTCAGGCCACAACTGCTCATTGCTGCATCTACATACTTCCTCTGGGATTTGGTCTCCCATTTCTGCAACTGAAGGCCTTTATATTCAATGATCTGTTTAGAATTCAAAATGGCTCACAGACCTCAGCACGGTTTAATACTTACTTGATGATATTTATTTTATGGCAAAGATGCTTAATGCTCCTTTTATCCAGGAAACAAGGTTAAAATGACAGTAAGCAAGGCATTCAATGACATACCGATACTTCCTCTTCTGCCGCAGTATCCATATGGCTGTGAAAACTGGATCTGTCATCGTCTTCATCCATATAAACTGGAGGTTCGTGAGATGTCATAAAAGTTGAAGGTTTGAAAAGATGTTTATTTAAAGGATGCTGCCGTCTACTTGATGACTACAGTGAAAAAAAGACATATTTTTAAAGATATTCCTTGGCTATTACTGAAGTGATCCTCATCAACAGAACACTGCCAGGAATTAGCTCTCTTGCACTGAACAGTCTATTCAGACTCCCAGTTATTTTTAAGGAAAACCTGCATATTCAGAGCCTCACAGAGCCTTTTTCTCCCCTGTAACAGACAGTGGAACACCCCTCTGGTAAGAACACAGAAAGAAAAGAGTGAGCCCTTCCCATGACCCCCTCACCACCTCAGCGGATCGGACTGACAACAGAAGCCAGAAAGTAAAGCTGTTACAGTTCTGAGAACCTGCAAAGCTATTAAAAGACTTCCAAGAGTCAGGAACGGTCCGAGTGCGAGACTAAACAAAGCTGTAGTTTTGCACAGGTCCAGGATCCAAGAGACCAGTCCACGCTTGACATTTATCTTCAACTGCTTGGCTCAGTTTGTGCCTCAGACACTCTAAGTCTAGGCCAATTGTCCCGAGCTCTTTCCTAGTCCAGGGGAGAAAAGGCAATTCACTCCATCGCAAAAGGGGGTTCTGGGAGTTAGACAGGATTGCTCTCTGAGGGTTCTTATTCATTGCCACTGACTGGAAAAGGAACCTAAAAAATGTTAGATGAGATAAATTGCTCCATTAGTGTGTATCTAAAAACTTTCAACTTTATTGCTGGCTGAAGGTGTAGAATGCACGGCCGTTTTTAACTATTACTTAGAGGCACTCGGCCCCTGTTACTTATTCCCCATGGAAGATTATTAAATATCAAAAAGGAATAATTTAGGGTGAATGAAACTGACTCAACTTTCTCCTTAGCTACATTCCAGACCAGCACTTTAACATCTTAAGTGTCGTTATCTTACCTTCCTAAATTCAAATACAAGTGTGAATCAAAAACCAAAAGTATGAGAAGTGTTCTTTTAATAATCAGAAACGAGAGGATTGTCTTGCACTCTGTCTAGCTTCAGTCATACAAATAAAGCATAAGGATTATTTACAATAGCTAATGTTTTCTCTTTTTAGGTAGGACTTTTTATCCCAAAGGTTCCTACACATCCTTCTCAGTGCCATGGACAGTGGGGTCGAGGCACCCTCGGCAAGTCTGCTGATGACACCAAGCTGTGTGGTGGGGTTGGCATGCTGGAGGGAAGGGATCCATCCAGAGGGACCTTGACAGGTGTGAGAGGTGGGCGCACATGAACATCATGAGGCTCAGCAAGGCCAAGGGCAAGGTTCTGCACAGGGGTTGGACAATCCCAAACACTGATAGAGGTTGAAAACAGCCCTGTGGAGGACTTGGGGGTCTTGGTGGATGAAAAACTTGAGAATGAGCTGGCAACGTGAGCTCACAGCCCAGGAAGCCCATCGCCTCCTGGGCCGCGTCAACAGAAGCGTGGCCAGCAGGTCGAGGGAGGTGATTCTCCCAGGAGACCCCACCTGCAGTACTGTGCTCAGCTCTGGGGCTGCCAGCGTAAGGACATGGACTTGTTGAAGTGAGTCCAGAGGAGGCCACAAAGATCATCAGAGGGCTGGAGCACCTCTCCTCTGAGGACAAGCTGAGAGTAGATACTGTTCAGACTGGAGAAGAAAAGCTCTGGGGAGACCTTACAGCAGCCTTCCAGTACCTAAAGGAGACCCACAGGAAAGATGGGGAGGGACTTTTTGTCAGGGATTGCAGTGACAGGACAAGGGGTAACAGTTTTAAACTGAAAGAGGGTAGAATAGGAAGAAATTCTTTATGTGAGGGTGGGGAGACTCTGGAACAGGTTTCCCAGAGAAGTTGGGGCTGCCCCATCCCTCCAAGTGTTCAATCCAGGTTTGATGGGGCTTGGAGCACCCTGCTCTAGTGGGAGTGTCCCTGCCCACAGCAAGGGGGTTGGAACCAGATATCTTTAAAGTCCCTTCCAACCCAAACCATCCTATGGTTCTGCATCAGTTACTAATCTGTAATACTGTACGACCATTTACCTCTAGAGGGATTCAACCCCTAGAGAGGGGTCTAGCATTATCTTCACACTTGTGCACAGCTGACAAAGGCAAAGATCACACAAATTATCTTTGATGGAACGTGGACATGCACACAGAAGTGCAGCAAGGAACTGACACGAGTTCCATTCACTCTTCAGGGAAGAGAGAGGTGAAGTCTCTACTAACGGCTGGAAGCTGCTGCCTCAGATCTGCAGAAGAGCTACAGGGTAAAAATTCATGTTTTGTTCTGAGACTGACGTGCAATCCACTGTGTTGTTCTGCCTTATGATCACTGACTTCCTCTGTTTTGCTGCCTTTCTGGTTTCTCCTAAGATTTCAAACCCCCCAGAACAGTCCGTTTCCAAGTCAGATGGTTTTTCAGCAGCAGTTGACACAGTGGTTTAAATTTTTTGTTAATAGAAAGCAGGTCTGCATTCAATACTTAGATGAAGCCAGGGAAAGTGCCTACACTTAAACAGCAGCACTGTTACACACACAGCTACGACTTAGGAATTTAACTGAGAGCTTGAATTCTCTTTTTAACAGGATTCTACTTCTGGTGAAGAATGAACTAAAATACTACATAAAAGCAGACAGTTAAAATATCATTTTTCCTGTGGGAAAAGCATCTCCTGCACCTGCTCAAAAGCAGGTGCACTAATGACATGATATAAGCGTTAAATTGAAAATGATAAGCAGTAACTGAAGAACTGAATACTAGAGTTCTAAATCTCTCATTGTTTTATTCTCACCAGTAGCAGATAATGGTTATACAGGAAAATAAACCGATGCATGCCGTTTAATTCCCTGTATCACTTATCAGAAGTGACATTAGGACATATGAGGGGATACACACAGTGATTTCAAGATGTTCAAGAACTGAACAGGCTTCTCACCTCCCTGGTAACTGTTGAAAAAAAGCAAGCTGGGCAAGCCCCATGGAGAAATGCAAGCATCCCTCTGACACAAGTATTTACATTAAAGATACCTATTGCTTTTATTCTCCCCCAGACATGTGCTTTAAGTATCAGCATCCAATTTTCATACTTCTGTTACTGGCAATAACGCAGATACCACAGTTGACAGCCTACGTGCAAAACAAGGATGAGCACAGCAGAAGGATGACCTGTGCTTCCAGTGCCCCCCTGCATTTCCTTTCTGCCACGTTATCTGCACCAGAGACTTGGGAGTAATCAGAGCCCGGTGCAGTGCTGTCAATCTGTGCTCTAAGTAGACAGCTATACTAGCAGGCTGAGAGTTCAATTCCCCCACATACGCGATTTGTCTGATTTTTCTCATCTGCTGTATTTCTTATTTGTGATAGGAATATAAAATGGAGATGCTACCTTAATAAAAACCAGGGCACAATGACCTTTCTCTTATGGCCTGGCAATAAAGAGATGAATCATACTGTGAAAACAGAAGTATTAGGTTTGTTCTCTATACAAGCTTAAAAATCTATAGGGTGGTAGCATTACCAGTGTAGTAAGTGCTGGGAATTTTATACAAAGCATGTTTGAAGGGTCATTTGTATGATGATTCTCTTTTAAGTGTCATGTATGTTGCAAAGCAAAATAAAGTAAGACATTTCAGTCTGAAGCCTGTGCTTGTGCAGGTTCAACAGGCTCAGTTATGTGTAGCTTTCTATGCTTTGTTAATTAGAAGATGACTGCAATAGGAATGATAGGGCTCCTTATCCTCTTCCAACAGGGTTCTCCCTATCCTCTTCTGCATCAACTGCAGGAAACTTACAAAGGAGGAAAAAGTACCCAAGACTAATCACTCAACCCTGTTTGCTCAGCCCTCACTGCCAAGTTCTCCAACACCTCGTGGCCCCGAGATTATCTGGTAAAGATGTAATTAATGGATGTTAAAATGAAACTAGAGTGACACCCAACTTGCTCTACAGTGCTAACGGCAAAAGAAAAAGATGCAAGTAATACATGGGAGGTGGAAGCATTTAGTTGGAAAGCACTAATCCAGGCTTAAATCTATTGAAAATATTAATGACTGCGACTCAGTTTGCACGTGGATGCAAAGAGAAATACAGAATTTATGCTGTAATATTGTCTCACCTTTTTGGAATATAAATACAAGTTTGGAGTTCTTCCTGGAACTGGAATTCCAGCTTTAGTCAATTTAATAAAATATTTTTGCACTCTACTGGCAACCTAGAAAAAAACCCAACATGTGAGAATTAAATGTCAGATGAAACGAAACAGGCCTTGATTTGAAAGTTTTGCCAGCACTGCTACATTGGTGCAGAATACAAGGATGAGAAATCCTCACTTTCTTTTTTTTGTCACAACTACTCTAACATCACCTGTCCTGCAACACTGCATTTGTAATATTTCCAGACACTTCAAGGGCTTTCAGAGCAAAATCTACCATTGTTTAAAAGTACAGAGGAAATCCAGCAAAAATTGTAAGAGAAAAGAAGGAATCTTAATAGTTTGTTATGTGCTAAAGCTAAACTTCTCCTTAACCATGACAGATAATTAAGCATAATTAGCATAGAGAAAGCACCTCTACATTTTTTTTATGAAATAAGTAAGCATCTCTTTTATTTTTTCCAGGTATGGAAAAACACACCTCTAAATATAAATATGACCAGAGATGAGGTAATAGCACATAGTGAAATACTTAAGTATACTTCTACCCAAAAGCACACAACTGAAATAAGAGAAACTAAAACACTGTAAACACAGAACATCAGCTTTTTTTTTTTTTTTTACTTCTGGTCAAAATGGAGAAGTTATGTCAGTTTAGGGGAAAAACCCCAACAAGTCACATCGAGATATAACTCTGGTGTCTCCACATCTGTGCCCCTTTGTGGCTCTTGGCCCCGGTAGAGAATTAATTCTTCTGCCCTTGAGCATTCACCTGTCTGCCCGCTCTACAGCACTGAGGTGCAGGGAATTCCCCCCGGCAGCAGGAGGGCATCGGTGCAAACGCTGTATTTGAGACTGAGTCACACTGCTCCTAGGGAAATGCAGGCCATGCTGCTACATTTTGAAGAAAAAGTGATTGCTGAAAAAAATACTGGATTTTATTTATTGCTGTTTAAAATAAACAATGGTATCTAGAAGTAAATCTTCTGTGAACCTGAATCAACTGCTGGGATGCAGTGACTGACATCACTACCAGCCCTGCACAAGCACTCAAACAATGGCCAAGAAGTAAAATTGTGTTCCTAGCTAAATAAATTTTACTCCTTTAATTATGAGCATTATAGAAAAATATACCTCTTTTGTTAATCCCCAAGTTTAGGAATTGTGGGGGGGTTTTGACAGAAAAGTCCCTCAAATTAGAAATAAATAACTGGAGTGCTGAAGAGAAACCTGGAAATCTCTTACTAGTGCTTCCTAAAAAAGCTTAAAAGTCAAGGAAAGGGGTTACTTCTCAAAGTGTTCTCCTTGTTACCTGCTTTGCTGTTCTATTTCCCAGTTCATCAGCTATCTTCTGCCACCGTCGGGACTCTACCTCCTCTGGTGGATACTTCAAAAGCAATTGCTCAAGTTTTTTCTAAATCAACAGATGGAAAATAAATAAATAAATACATCTTTCCTAGTAGAGGCATGAGCTGTTAAAAAGATCAGTATCTACTTACAGGTGACTCTGCACTTCTTAAGGGCTTTAAATGTTATTACACAATTTACTTTTATTCCCAGGTTTGTTACCAGAGCTACAGAATGGAAGAGTTTCCCATTACCTGTTCCTCTACAGTCCACAGCTGGTTAAAAGTTTCAGGTTTGGTCTCATCGCAAAGTCGTCCTCTTATCATCTGCTCCAAAAGAGGATACAAAATGGAACACATCTTTAGTAAAAGTACAGTTAGGATAACTTGATTTTAACCCTTTTCCTACCTAAGTAAAACCAAACCAAAATTTGCCTAACCCACCAGAATAAGTTCTCTGATCCGAGCACGTGAATGAGGAGTCATCACCAACGTTAAGAACCAGTTCCACTTATCATGTACCCAGATGAAAAATGAAAAAAACCAACCAAAACCAAAACCATTTCAAAAATTGCTTTTTTGTAAAATTTTGTCTTCCCTTTTGTAGCACCAACCTGCGGACGACTGTTTGTAGAACCTTCTGGACCATCACTTAAAGGCAAGACAGAGTATGAAATAGACTCTCCATCCTTCTTGGGATCCAAAGGACTTTTTGGTCTTGCAGGTATACCTACTGTAAGCAACACACAGAAGGAATGGTTAAAGCTCCACGCTGGTGGAGTTTTCCTTCTCCCCGCTATTTGCCCGCTTTCCTTTTACCTTTGTCAAAAATCAGCTTCACTCTCCTACTGTTACGTTTTCGGTTTTTGAATTCTCTCTCAAAGTTCCCAAGGCTACTGGTGTATTGGTCCCAGGCAATCTCAGGGAGCTGAACAACTCTCTGTGGATATGGGAGACCCATATCGACCTGGAAAAACAAGAATGCGAAGTGAGAAGCGATATTTAACACAAGTGCTGTGTATCCCAACCAAAAACTACCAGTCCTGCAGAGTCATGAAAACCTGATACTGCCTCTTAGCTAACAGCAGAATTCAAAATCCAATTTTTTCAAGTGCCATGCAGCACGCAGTCTTTAAGGAGAAGGCATCGTTCAGGAATAGTACACAACAGTGCATATAAAATATGCAGCGGCACGGTCAATGATGGCTTATTGAGCATAAAACTTTGTATTTCACAGCTGAAAAAGGTGCTTCTGACTTCAATATCCCGTTACAGCCTGACTTCTGTTTTGTTCCAGAGCTTTATCATCTGATAAACCTACACTCTTCCCATCTAAGAAACCAGCCTATTTTTGATGGTGATTTTGCTGCTGTCTGCCTAGAACATGGCTGTTGCAAAGCTCAACATTTTATTTAAGGGTCAACCTTAAGACTGTCATTCCTTTGGTTTGGAGACAAAAATACACCAGATATTCTCAACTAGCAATAGTATTTCTCCACACAATGACTCTCAAATGCAGCACTATCACATCACGCGTACTATTAACTCATCTCGGAATCTAGTGGAAAGACAACTACTGAAAGCAATGGGCTTGCATCAGACCTCTCTTTAAACCTATGCTCTACAAACCTAATCAAAGAGCACCATAAAATACCCTGTTCTTCACTGAAATACAACATGCTGCTACCAGACTAGAAGGTCAGGTGTATTGGTGTTCGATGTGGCAGATGAAACTATCCCATCTTCAAACATCCTTTCAGTATCCTTGGGACTACAATATTTTTAAAGCTTGAAAATGTTTCCTTATCAAAATTAATTCTCCTCCATCAGACAATATTCTGTTATCCAGAACTCAGGTATGTTTTCTAGTGTTCATTTTGGCTTTAGGCTATCAACTACATTTCCTGCTGTTTAAAAAGCACCCCACCAAACCCACTCATTTAATTGCTCTACTGAGAAAAAGTGTGAATTCTTGATCTAATGCCTTACTATGAATTACTTCCAGTTACCTGCAGACTTCAGGTTGTCTTAAAATACCTAGATTGTAATTAGAAATGTAATGACTACATTTCTATATACCAAAAAAACCCCCCAAAAGGCAAGAAAGCGTATCTACTAAAATCACCGGAGACCTATGCCTTACAGATTTAATGAGAAAATAAAGGGCCATTTTTGCTCAACAGACAAAGGGTTTTAAACTCAGAGTGTTGAAATTCAGGAGGTAACGAATTTTCTGATTTCTACAGATGAATTACTAGTCATTAAAACCATAAAGAGTCCAAATAAGATTTAAGAAGAAAAGCCCATTGAAATACCTTCTTCTGGAGTCTTTCCACAAATCCAATAGGATCTTTCAGTGCTTCTCTCTGGTGTCTGCCTAAACATTCAAGGTCTTGAACTGCTTGAGTACGTTGAGCCTCGAGTACAGCAATCGTCTGTAACAGTCTCTGATAACTACAGAGACAAAGGAAAACAGCTCACTAAGTTTGTCTTTAATAGTGACACCCCCCCAACTAAATACTAGCCGTGATTATCTCCCAGTAGCCACTCGATTTCATTGCTTATCTGAAACAGCTCACAGATATTGCTACTGAAGAACATCGAAAAAATAGAGCGAATCTAATTTAAGTAGTAATTTATATAAACCCATTAAAAAAAAGAATTAACCCCCCTAGTGATTTCCTTGAAATGCAAATTCTACACTGGCTAAAACAGTATGGTACCAGGATTAGGCTGTTCAAATTCTCAATAGCTATGAACAACAAGCTTTGCTTACCAAGTAAAAAAAAACAAAAAACCCCCACAAAAGATGGCCTAATTTCTATTCCACTTCAAAATCAGCTTCCTTCTACAACAATACAAACCACACTACCACAGAATTTTAATATTTCACTCAACCACCCAGAGGACAGCCAGGGATGGCTTATGAACTGGATCTAAACATTTCTCAGAAGCCTCACCTTAGAGAGGAACACCAGAACCATGTACCCAGTGTAACAATAAACCAAGGAACAAGCAATTTGCAACCTCAGGGCATACAAACCAGCTTCCTTTAATACAGAAGTTTAATGAGGCCAGCGTGCCCTCCAAACCTGCCCTCAGAGACTCCCTGTTTAGCAGATGCGTTTGAGAGTGGCTGATGTGCCTATCACCCCTGTATGCTTCCCAACCTGTTTGCCAGGAAGCCACCCAACACTGCAGCACAGCCTTTAAAAAACAGGCAGCTACAGCTAATGGCTTTTATTAGCTTTCAAGTTACAGTTGTCCACTTCCTTTTCTGAATAAGGTAGTTACCCATAAGGCCCTGTTGTTGCAAATTATTATGTATCAACTTTTTTTCATGAAAATGAAATTTTACTTATTTATTTTTACTTTACTGTACTCTGGATTTTTACT
>JANHGN010013108.1:142047-156323 GCA_024605025.1 Megaceryle maxima
ATTGAATAGTCAATATTAAATAGTCAATATTCCATAGCCAACATTCCATAGCCAACATTCCATAGCCAACATTCCATAAATATTTCATTTAATATTACAATTGTATTTTAGTTCAGCACAAAATGCAACCTAACACACATACTGAAATCAGGTAAGATCTAGTCCCTACTACAGTATTTTATTTCCAATGCCTCAATACTAAAACAAAGACAAGCCCAACGCAATGAATTCCACATGTATTACAGACAAGATCCAGAGGTTACTGAGCAAAGCTTTTTAATTGACTGCACTGTTAATTGGGTAAGGCTTTAAGTGGAGAGAAGCAAACAGCCTCAAGGCAAAGCACAGGCTCTGCATCAGCAAATATTTAACTTCCTATACTTTAATCTGCTGCCTCCCATGAAAAAAGGGTAATTTTCCTTCCACTCAAAGGTAACCCTTGCAGAAAATAGAGCCATACTTTCTGAAGCTTGAAATAAAATACTGAGCTTGTTTAAAAAGAGTAGGATACAATTCTGTTTTGAATTTATTATTATTTACATTTGTCCACACATATTCAGGTTTATATGCAACCAAGACCTCAAGTGCTTGTTAGATAGGCCATTCATTCGGGAACAGCATTGGAATATTTTCACTACGGGAAAAGCGCCCCAGTTTTTTCTAAACAAAGTAACTGCAGAAAGCAAGATAATTAACAGGGCTGGAGAACAAACTTCAGAAACACCTCACGAAATCAAAACTGGCCCGAGACAGGCTGGCAGCTCAGACTGTCACAGCCTTACGGGAATCATCACCGGTGGAACTAAGATCTTCACTCGGATTTTACAAGGAGCGTCTGATCATTGCCTAGCTTTGCACTGGGCAACCTCTGTCCACGCTCAGCAGGACTGACAGCACTTGTGATGCAGAAGCCTGCCTTGCACGCTCCAGAGATGGACAATAGGCAGGCTGCTAACATACTGGATGTAGATGCAGCTGTAGCAACACACAGGAGCCTAATGGTACCTGGGGAGATGATTCAACCTGGACAACAGAGAGCCTTTTTCTACCAGCAGGTGCCAGACGTTGGTACAAGACTGGAGGTAACTTTAGTCACAGCAACAGGGGCTCAGTAGTGTGCAAAAAAAAAATCTGCATCTAGAAGATGTGAAATAAATACCTGCCTTTCTCTTCTTGAGTCATTTTACCTCTTTTATTCAAATTGTATTTAAGTGATTGCTTTTCCAAATGAAACTGAAAGAAAACAATAATTTAATTTAAAGCATTTGCATATGTAGAAGAAAAAAAAGCAACCAAATGTTGGTGATGTAGATGAGGTGCTAATTTAACGATTATTCACATGTGTAAAGTGGAAGAAGAAATCATCTTAATGAGGTGGCCTTAAATAATTAAGTCTGAATGGAAGGAGAATGAAATTACATTTGGGGTGAAATGACAAACAAGAGTAAGAATAATGAACTCCAATTACTTCCCTCGTTAAAACATTCATGTGACCTCACTGAAGTGCTCACGGGCGAGGATAAATGGCTCAGAAAGGACAGCTCTGGTTTTCCCAGCAGCAGGTAAGTGTTACAACAACATCAGGATCGTTCAAAGCCACCACGTGATGTTAATTTGTGGCTATGTAGCATTACTGTCATAAAATATATTAAGAAAGAAAAAGGAGTTTTTGAGCAAAGTCTCCACACAGAGATTTCCCAGCACTTTTCTGTACCTCTGCTCAAGAAATGTACTCACTTGGAGCTCCTTGCATTACCTTCCATACTCAGGTTTTACTAAAGCCTGGGAATGGGACTGCACTTTTATCAAGAGAGTGTCAGAAAACATGCACTGTGGGATCTCAACAGGAAAAACTCTGAATGTACTAATCCTGCAATACACTGTTTGCATAGTCTATATTCAAGTACTTCAGATTCTCCTCAAACCAGTGCACACTCTTCTAAATTGCAACGTGACTTTTTAAGCGGCCCTATTCGAATACATCTGCATGCTTCCTTTAACTTCTGAACCACTGCTGGTTTTCACAGGCTTGTACATACTTTTAGTTCTCTGTCCCTACATGACTGTGCCAGAGCCAGGTGTTTCTCTGGAAAAGCATTAAGCCAAACAATGCACACCTCGAGCACTGTCTTGAAGTCTCTGTCTGGCTTCTAGTCCCAAACAGTGACATATTTCTGCCACATGAAGCAAAAGACACTGCAGGCATCATTTCCAGGAGTTTTTAAAAGGAATAAAAAAAAAAAAAAAAAAAGTGGCAACAATTTTACTATCTATCTTCAAATTTTCTTTGTAAATAAGCACAGCACTGGCAATTCAAACCTCCCGCAGTTACTGACATTCTCCAAAACTAAAAAGCCTCATGAAGAGAAAAAAAAAAGAAAGCAACTGGAATCTCTGCTGTAAAACCTGCTCCATCTTTCAATGAGGCAATCAAAGAGCAAAGCAACCATCTCTAAATTTTCTAGCTACAGTAACATAATTTTCTCTCAAAGATCTGTGAGGAATTACCAAGGAAAATTATCTCGCATCCTCTGCTGAAACAAACTCATAATCTGAGTAAACTCACAGTCAGTCACATCCTCTACACTTCACTCACTTCTAATTACTACGGTGTTAGCAGATACAAAACCCAAAGCAGTTTTCTTTGCAGAAAAGCCTTCATTCCACAGAATGTAATTCTGTGTGTCCGTAATCTCAGTATTGAAACACACCTGGAGTCTTCCAGATGAACACCTGAATAATTCAGTATGGTACAGAAACAGTTTCAGTATCTCTGTGCTGAAAAACCTTGATTAACATGGGGTTTTGAGGGACCAATATTCAAAAAAGGAAAGCCACCTCTTCGAGACTGCTACCAATAAGCAGAGGTTCCCGTTGATTCACTTCTCTGCTGCAGTGAAACCACTCCACTCTTGGATTGCTCTGGAAAATAAATGTCCCACAGCAGATCCGTATTTCTGGAAGCCCTGCCATAAGGAATGCTATTAGACTCTTCATTTCCATCAACCTTGTTGTAATAGTGATTAGGGACCCAGCAGCCTCCTCTCTTCCCTGCGCTAACGGATGAAAATAGCACAGCTAGCACCTTAATGAGACCCACTTCCAGGGTGACCCAGTTTTCTGAGATCTACTTTCAAGATGCATTTTTTTCCCCTTCATTCTTTCCACCCTGTGGAAACACTGTGGATCTTTCCAGACCTAAGCACCCAGTTACATCACAGACTTTATTCTCTTTGCATCAGAAGCTAAGAAGCCTCAGAAAGCACTATACATATATGGAGTCGATCTGCCCTAAGAATGGTGTGTTTCTTAAGTTTACTCTTATTTTTTATACTAAATGCCTTAACACTGGCCTGTACCAGAGGCCACGTAATTCAGCATTTTAAAGTAAGTTGATGTCAGTGTTGCAGTGAGAGTCGTTTGGTCACAGAGGCCAGTCCCAGTGTGGTTTCTGAAGGCTTCTTCTCCCTTCAAGAGATGCACATACTGCACTTTAAACCTCAAGTGAATGAGCGACGTGAAAAGCTGATACTACAAAACAGAGATCTTAACTTTCAGGTAGCTAATTCAAACTAGTGGATGGAATAAGTGAAGCTTTTCAGTTAAAGTGAGGTAAATAAAAGTTAAGAATCAGTTTTGTCCTGTCGGAACAGTGTTAAGGGGCAGATATGAAAGTGGCCGTTGGTAACATTCACCAAACACCACAAAAATGCCAAGACCCTACAAAATCTTTATGCTCAAAACATTTTCTGCCGCTGGTGTTGCCCATGAGAAAGAAGAATTTTCATCTTTAAGGGTATTTATCCAAAGGCAACACACACCAGTTTGAAATTAGCAGGGGCTG
The DNA here is from genome assembly GCA_024605025.1 of Megaceryle maxima. Lineage (NCBI taxonomy): Eukaryota > Metazoa > Chordata > Aves > Coraciiformes > Cerylidae > Megaceryle > Megaceryle maxima. Next base: position 145,892 of record JANHGN010013108.1, read on the forward strand.
TCTCCAAGCACTACCGTACACTATTTGCTGGACTTTTCCTTCTCTAATGTTCCAACATAATTATAATGCATTTTCTCACCTCAGCAGTATTACTTCTACTCTCCCCTCAAAGCAAAATAAATAGAAGGAGGTCCTCGCCACTCCAAACTTTAGTCATCATTTCACCTTTTTCAACCTTACATAATCACCTCTGAAGTAATGATATAATTAATGTTCTCACATTTCCTTTATATACAGACTCAGGCAACTTTGGCTGCCTCAAATTTTCAGGTAGTGTTCAGGCAATCTTACAGACATGGCTAAATGTTTATTACTCGCTTTTAGCATGAACCCTATGTGGATTTATAACCTCTACATTCCCATCACAATAATAATTTCCCTCCCTATTTAAAATATTTATCATTGTCAGATCACTAATGCAGCTCTATTCAGTATTTTTTTTTAAGAATCTGAGATGATATAAAATAGTTTTCTAAAGCTAGCAGGGGACAAGACATGACACTTATTATGGAAAACTGTAACGAGACCTTGTTTGTAATTCCTGTAAGGAAATCAGCCCAGAGCTGCCTGTAATGTATTTTCTGGATACCCGCAAAATTACTTGAAATAAAAAGTGATTCTGTCAGCTACGCTCGCTTGGCAGGGATCATTTAGTGTCTTGTAGAGATGCCTACTTTACAAAGTAGTGACTTCTCCTCTAGACTGATAAAATGCTGTGCTGGTGGTCGTCACGTTCCGCTACCAAAACTAACTGCACTCCTACACTGCTACAGTTCACAATACGATAGAGAGTACAGTAACACCAGTTCTGGGGGGCGAGAAGGTAAAAATGTATAATAATTTCAATTTTATCTTAGAAATATTGATTTATTTCTTGGGCAGCTAGGATTTAAGTGGAGCATACCCTTCTCTTAACAAAACAGGGCTACAATATATGTAGAAAAAATACCTACTTGAAAGCAAACTTGCTTTTTTTTTTTTTTTTTTTCTTTCCAAGAGCAGTGAGACAAAACCGGTAGAGATCAGTCAGTAGGATTTGAGCAAGTCTTTGTTTTATTGCCATCTACTGGCACTCTAGCAAAGCACAGATTAAAACCTGCTCTCCTATACTTAAATCATTTACCACTCTGGATTTTGGTCTGCTAACAACGACTCAGAAAAAAATCCCTTCTTAGATGCTAAGCTAAGAAAGTATCGAGCATTAAACATGTTACAACAGCAGACTGCAAATTACCGTGGGAAAAGGGAAAGGTTAATTGCACTTAGAATTTCCAAGTTAAGCACCCGAGGCAGCTGTAGCACTGAGATTGGCTTCCTGGAGAAATCTTTAGGTCGGATCAAACGCAATCTTACTGGTTCAAAGAAATGAGGGGTTTGTTTGGGGGTTGTTTGTTTGAGTGCAGAAATATCAAATCATGCTCCTAGCTTTTGAGCTTGGCATGAAACCTTTGCCAGGGTCGTGACACAGTAATTTTTTCAGTTTCACAGTTTCTCACAAATTATTCTAATGCACATCTGAGATGATTCCAAAGAGCTGTTGCTGTGGCAGGGAGGAGTGCTGGGGTTCAGCAGGAAAGCAAGGAGGAAGCAGAAGAGACTGATCAAGAGCGGCCTTTCTTTGATCTCCCTTAAGAAACAGAAAAGAGTTTAAGGGTGTAATCAATAAGGGCTTAGAGCAAGTCCTGGCAGGACTTACTAAAAGCACCTTTGCCTGAAGAAAGCAGCACAGAGCAGGTTTTCACTTACCTAATGCCTCGATACTATCACCAAGGTAATCTACTTACAGCCAATTCTGCTACTCGTTATGAAAATGGTTTCCACTCTAGCTTAACCTCTTTACATGTCCTGTCATTTACCCTACTTTCTCTACCCGTATTTAACATTCATACAGATCTCTTAAAAGACTTCTGAGATAAATAAATAGTTAAACAGTATCTCCATTTTCTACAAGGAACAACTGAAGGGCGAGGGGCTTCTCCTAGTCTGTCGTGCCAGTAACAGAGAAAGTGCTATTTCAGAATGCCAGCCTCAGGCTCTAGTACACACCTCTTTAAACCATATCACAACGATGCCAAAAAGCACTTTACTTTTCTTTTTTTTTTTTAAAGGACACTGTAAAGAGGCTCTGAACAAGCCCTAAATCAAAACAGAAAGACCAGAAAACCCTACTGCAGCCTTTTACCCAGATGCAAAAGAGCCACTTTCCACTCCACTTTTGCCTTCCAACTTTCACAGCTTCAGGCTTTGCTTTTCAAGCATCTGAACAGTATTTTATTCACTACGTCCCTTCCTTTCTCAAATCCTGAACTCTGTCCCAGAAACAGAACGCCCACTCGCATATTTTTATAGGCTTCTTCCTTGTCAAGAGCTGTCCACCACGCTCGGCAGGATTTCATATTAGCTGTAAGAAAGCACCTTCACCAAAACCCCCTTCATCAAAAACCCACATTTCCAGCAAGTTTTCAAAGCTTTTAGTAGCAATTAGGTCTCTGTGCCTCTAAACAAACATGTAACATTTCGGTCTTGTCAACACCAAAGGCTGAAACATCATCCATCAGTCCTCCCTCAGCTAACACATTTTAATGTAGCCTTTTGATCTTCCTTTAACAACACTTTCCAAAGCATTTTGCCTGTGGAGCTGTGACATTTAGTAGGGAAGCAGATTTAGGCCCCTGTCATTTCTCTGTTTTGAAGGGTTGGAGTGACATGAGGAAATAGCAGTAAAATAGTTTTCCTCACACGGGGCACAGAAAGAAAGACTGAGGGCATATCCCCAACTCTCTCCTCCCTTCACATCCTCACTAAGAACGGTCCCAGTTCCGCTGCCGAGAGAAAACACCACGCAGATTCCTCCAGCACCTCCACTTTGTCTCCTCTAACAAGATACTGGGGAAAGCAGCCATTCGGAAGGGGCTTTCGTCAGGAGCGGCCCGCGCTAGCACAAAACTCACCCAACTGGACAGAAATCCTCTGAGCAAAAAAAACCCAATGGAGTTGGGAGCACCAGTTACTGAGCTTCTCCAGCTCGCTCCCTTTGTTTATGCAGGTTTGCACTAAGCCTAAGGAGGACCCCCCCATCACTCAGGTTTGGATCCTTGCCGCAGGAACAAATCAACGTATCCCTCAAGTGTCCTGCTACAGTAATACCTGAAGATGTAACTGGATAACAAGGACATGCTTTGCAATCACGAGAAGCTGAACGTTACAACAGCAATACAGGTAATTGTTCAAGCCAGCTTCTTTGGCTAAAGGAGAAGAAAAGTTGGAAATAAAAGTTAGGAAGAAAATGAGTAAACTGTGTGTTTTCCTTAGCGCTCACGGCAAACAGCACCAGTCCTTGGCTTAGGAAGCTTAAAACTTTCACAGGCTTCTATGCAAAACAAGACATTTTCACCTTGAACAATGCAAAGCAAAACAGAAGGCGCAATAATGACAAATTAAACATCAGCTGTTCCTACCAAAACCAAACGTTAAAGGAAAGCAGTAAGTAGGCTCCTTGCTCCCCTCCAAACAGCACATGCACTTCCTAGTACCAAAGAAACACCTATCTTGTTTAGAACTTACTGCGGAGACTAAAGCAAGTGTTAGTACGTGCTGCTCGTGCAGCTCCTTCCTAAAAGACACTGCCAGCCAGTTTTGCAGATGCTCACGGAGATGCTGTCAAAACTTCATGTAAGATCAGAACAAATACTTAAGACTGGCAATGGAGTGATTTCACACCAGGCTGTTTAGAGCTGGAGAGTAAAGACATCCTGCATTCTCACAGCATAGGCCAGTCACCGTTCTCCTGCTCTTGCTGGTGTCACAATGCTCACTACTATTTTGGTGAAATACTGCCACAGGCCTGCTCTGCAGGCAGTGATGGCAATGTAATTTATTCCATGGCCCACCAGACATACTTTGCATCGCTATGACCACTTAAGTGTCCCTTGTGTGCACAGCCAAAGACTCAGCCGGAGCCTTACTCTCCGCATGGCTGTGCTGGGTGGATACGTTAGTACCCTGTCTTGGCTTGGTTTTCCTTTTATTTTTTTCCTTTTTAAATCAGGATCATAAATTTCCTACACCATTATATATATTTTTTAAAATAATATTTCCTACACAGACCTCAAAACCATTTTTATTCTTTACTAATACTTGATTTTCTAGTTTAGTTGAATTTACTGATGAGGATCCTTAGAAACGACAAGCATTTCCCAATGAACAGGTGGGGAAAATAAGTTTCTACCTTTTTTTTTCCACATTAAAAGAATAAATTTGGTGGGGTTTTTTTGTTTGTTTTCTTATTTGTTTGTTTTGGGTCTTGTTTTGTTTGGTTGGTTTTGGGTTTTGTTTTTGTTTTGGTTGTTTGGGTTTTTTTTGGTTTTTTGGTTTTTTAATTTGTGCATTTTCCCCCCATGATTTTTGACCCACGTTTATCAAAGAAGTTGGAAAAAGAAGTTCCATTCCTGTACGTTCTCTCAAAGCTGGCAGTTTGGAAAGGGGAGAAACCACAACTACTGTCTCCACAAGAGAAAGGCAAGCAGAACTCAGCCGATACTCCTCCCGGTCTCCGGGCAGCCCAGCGGCACGCACACCCACACGTCCTACCAAGCCAGGCAGCGAGGAAGCGGCTCCACGCTGGACGGCCCGTGCTCGCCCTGCCAGGACAGGACGCTGCAACAGAGGACTCCTGGAGTGAGAGCACCAGCCTGAACGGAAAAGCAGCTATCAGGCAAATCAGGAAAGAAGAGAATTGAAGAAGCAAAAAGGTACAAACCCCAAAGCACTCAAGCTTTGCTCTCCACAAGACGTGTTACTGAAATGAGGTTTGCACTGCCTTTGGTAGTGCTGGTGACTGGGCTCGGGCTCTGGATGATGGCAAGAGAACTACGTCCAGAGAGAAAAATCAATTTGACAAATGTACTTGACACTTAATGGCCCTGAGAATAAGCCTATGGCTGGAGAGAAAAGCATATGCAGCACGTGCCCAAAGCAGTAGCTCTTGCTAATTAAGAACTCTAGTATTTCTTGAATAGTTTATGCCATTATAAAACATGATTCTATCATTACCAAAATACTCTTAACTAAACCTTAATCTTTAGCCCCACCGCAATTTTGTGTCACTTTTAACTTTCCCATTTTTAAGTATTTATAGCCAGAAATGAAATAGAAATAGAGAGCAATGGTAAGACATGGTTAAATGACAATGCTGACAATAAAATACTCCTTGAAGCACTTAAGATTCCACGCTGGTGTAAAATATAACAAGCATTTCATTAATAAACGTGGTTGTATGCTTGTTACACTATCAGAAAATGTTTGAATAACGCAATTATCTGCAATACCTGGCTGCAGTTGATCAGAAACTAGTATCAGAAGTTTGTAATTGATTTCTGTTCTACTTCTGTTTCACAGATGAAGTGGGTGCAGCATTCAGCTTCTGCATGGAGTGAGATTTTTATTTAGCTGATTTAATTTTTTCTTACTTAGTAAGAACACAGACCAATCTACCAGACAGTAGAAACCATCTTCTGGAAGAAAGAAAGCACTGATTTTCTGTATGTTTATGTTTTCCCTTAGTAAGTAGTTTAAGAAAAGCATCCCTGTATGCCACATCGTTCCTGTGTGGAACAGAGGATGAATTAAACCACACTGTCATCTGCTATAAATGGCATATGTGCATTTAAAAAAAATTACATCTATTGTTCTTCAATACTAAAAACGAGTAATTCCTCAAGTCTACGTTCATGAGAAATTCTATCAAGTACTTAGATGTTATATATTTACAAAATAGTTGACATCTTTTAAGGTTCTTGACCCCAGTATGGATTGAAACTGCTACTACAAAAAGTAGCTTGATTTACTTATTTATACCAATTCCTTGTATTCCTTAAGATCAAACAACGTAACAGCCAAAGCCTCCTCAGACCAGAACTCTACGTCTCATAGGAAAGTAAGACAGAAGTGCCCTTAAAAATAATACAGGAGGGTAATGATACTCTATAGTATTAGCTACTCATAGCTACGTGTCATCACTACAGAGGAACGTACATGAAAACAAATCCATACTGTGTGATAAATCTGACCTTCATTCTCAGACATGCTATCTGAATACATGGGGATAAATTACAAAATCGATGCAGTATTTTTATTTTTACCAGAGAGATGAAGATAGACGTGGAGATTTTATCCTAAAACCTCTTAATGAAAAGCAGTTTAATGTTTAATATTGTCTTCCAGTTCAGGAAAAAAACACGGTGCAAGTAAAATGAGAAGATCACCTTAGTGAAAAAGACTGCTACGGGATTATGTTATAGTTACACTTCAAGAAGACTCTGAGTAAGGCAGCTCTCCAGTAACTGGTGTGGCAAGGTGCACCAGGCCCTGTTCTAACAAGTCAGGAGAGAACTGTTTCCATCTAATTCATCAGGCAGAAACATTAGCGACCGAATAAAATACAAAACCTGTACCGCAAGAAATGCCACAGATGTTTTGTTTCTTTCTCACATTTGTGTAAGATTTAAAGTGCATCCAAATACGTTAAGTGCATTACTATGAACTGTCAATTATATCCTCAATCTCATTTTACAATCCAACACATTCCTCCACCTTCCCAAGGCCTCGGCAACAATACAAGCCATAGTAGGTTAAGAATTCATTAGATTGGGTTTTAAGAAATGTATTAAAATATTTCCTTTCAATCTGTCTTCAGTTTAACTGGCAGTACAGCTATTATGATTTAAAATACTATAAAGTATTCCATGAAACCACAGATATGTGAAAATACCTATTTGCTGAACAAATGCAAGGTTCTAACTCTTGCAACTGCATGCCTGTAGGTAGATGCTCATGCTCAATTCTTCTACTTATGTCAGTGAGCTCACCTGCAGGCCTAAGAGGTTGCTGTAAAGATAATCACACTTCACAGGGTCCTAGAAATACACTGCATAATGCATGAGATGCATATGAAAACTCAACTCCTCGATCACACTTTCATCTAGAACTCGGAGCTAAGTGTTAAACAAAGAATTTTCCTTCATGCCACCTAATACCTGCCAAACACTGCCAATCTCCAGTGAGAGTCAACAGGAAAAACCAAACCAAGCCAAGCCAAACCACCACAGATGAAAGGGCACTAAATGAAACATATGCTAGGCAATAGGGAAAACGTACTGAGCACAAAATAGTACGTAAGGTAGAAAACTGAAGTAAGCTACAACACTCTGAGAGAGAATCAAACTATAAAAAGACACAGCAAACACATACGAGAAACTCCTGAGGAAAGACAAAAGCAAAACACTAAGCACAGCATATAAAATTAAGCAGTGTAAAAAGATCTAAATCAACAAGTTCAGCATGAAAATATCTCAAGAGAAAATGCAGCTGTTTCTGAGCCAGAATATACAAGCAAATTTCTCAAATAGACATCAAACCACATTTTTCTGAGAACTGTAATACACAAAATTGCAAACTGTGTGAGTAATAGCAGAAAAAATTAACAATACTTTACAATGAAACAACCCCCTCCATCTCTTGTTAGCTACATGAACGTCTATGTTGTGATAAAAGTTCTGTTTAGAGATTTTGGATCTGTCTTTGTAGGATAGATCTATTTTATTAAAGCAGTTGTAGAACATCCATCCTTTCAGTCTTCTCTCTGAATATTCCATCATTTGCTTTCTGCAATGATTACTTATCCCATTCTAACAATGGGTTTTCCCAGAAATAAGAATGTTGTTTGAACACGACAACATTCAAAAAGCAACAAAATTCACACAGAACCATCACAATATATATTGAGTTGCTTCCTTACACCAAGTCTTATCAACAGCTGTTGAAGGTTTCAAAATACTCTGATTTTACCAACGTTACAATCATTTCTGGAGGAGCAAAAATCGGCTGTATGAAGATGTATGTCATCAAGCTGTGTAATGTAACAAGAAATATTCTGAGTTTACAGACGTATCAATTGGCTTCTAGAACACGGAGATCTATAGCTTTTGCTTTTTCTTTTCTTTTTTTTCCCACTGTGGGACGTCCAAAGCATGGTATTAATGCCTTCGTGGTGACACCTGCCTTCTCAGCCTTGCCAAGATGCTAATACCTCTTCCATGAGAGTTTGCTTTTAAAAGAAAATAGAAATATAAACCAGGGAAAAAATGACCCATAAAGACAAGTTTAATCACAAACGGATGAAGGACAGAAAAACAAAGCTGTGTGCTGTTTGAAGATCTGAGAAGCAGAAGAGCAGCATACTTTGCTTAGCCAGAAGCCCCAGAGGCCAAGTCAGCAGCCTTTACCTGACAGCACGGGAACCTGGGAATTCTTTGCATCTGACTGATCAGGGAAAACACTTCTACTGAAACCTTTTGTTTGGTTGGTTGGTTTTAGCTTAACATTTTAGAAAACAGCATCAAATGAGATTAAACAAAGGTATAATTAAGACACTACTCAAGAACAGTAGCATGAGTTAGGAGAATCCTCTAATTAACTTTGGTATTTTTAACTGTATTTGATGAACTCCTGAAGATCAAAGTTGCAGATGAAGGGCAATGGCACTCAAATATCAAAATACAGACTTAAGTTTTTTAGAAGGATCCTATTACCACGAGCAACTAATCAGAAAACTAGATTTATTTTCTTGCAAATTATAAACAACAAAAAACCCCAAACAACTGCCCATAATTTTCCAGTTATATCAAGATTTCTTTAAAGGGAAAAAAAACCCAAATCAAGCTAACGGTACCTTCAGTAGCATGCTTCCCTTCTGAAAAATAGAAGTGATTCTTTCCTAATCTAGAAGAGAATCCTAGCTTTGAGGTTTTATTTTATTTTATTCCTCACCAAAAATCAGTAAAATAGGAGCTAGGATAAAAATAACAGCAATTTCATCTGGAATTCTGCATTCAGGCAGTTAGGCAGCAGCAGGCTACTAACTCCTAGCTGTGATTTCAAGAGCTCCACAGCACCTCTCACAAGCAGGTTGCCAAACTGAACAGCAACCAGTCACGTCTTCAGAGCAATTGTGTATATTCAAAAGCTAACACGAGGGCATGTTCCTGAATGTTTTTCAAGAACAAGTTACACCTGTGTTTAATTGTAATAGAAAACAACAAAAAAAAACCCTGTTATGTTTCCAATATTAACACTGAATTGCAGATTCTGATTTTTAAGAACGGTGCATTTTGGAAATGTTTCATTTGAAAGAAGTAAAAATTTTGAAGCTATATCTATAAAGTTCATAGGATCTTTATCATTTTTTTTTTCCCAATACAAAAAAATCACCCAAGCAAAGAAGACACATCACTAGTGTATCTCTGTACTAACATAACTAGCAAACTCATCCTACATACAGATGCAAAAGGCATCCAAAACCCACCAGATAACAACAGTCCCTTTCTCCCATTTGTAAGTTAGGAAACAGCACTCTTCTGTCTCCTGGGAAAAGTGTGCGTAGCCTTTGGGCTGATGGCTGAAGATACTTGATCATTATTTTGAAACCACAGTTTGTCTGAACCATGCTGTAAGTCACAATTTTCTCTGATGAAAATAATTTATTCATGGCCAATACTGAACAAAATTTCCTCATAAAAATAATGCAACTCTAATAGCAGAAAACCCAGTCAAACTTCTGCTGGATCAACCAACCACCTGCACCTCGTGCCCCATATTCATCATAATTGTGCTGTGGGTATTTACAGAAGCTACCAGCAGTGCTTTAACTCTTCAGATGAAGCAAACTGAAGATCATCTGTGTCTGGCCTTTCGGTACTCACAAGAAACTGTAGAACATCTACCAATCAGCAAAACACAGAGGTCAAAGCAGCGTGACAAAGACTGACGCAAAAGCTGTGGCGCGATCGATCACCTGAGGACAAATTTTCTGTGTGTAAACTTTCTTCCCTGAGAAAATATCAGCCTTTTCTTTCTAGAATCTCTTCCATAGTCACCACAACTTTGTAACCGCAGTTTTACTGACAGACATTCAGTTGATAAATATAAAAACAAGTTAGTGCTCTCTCCCAATATGAATTAGAACACGTATATATTTACATTGAATGAATAGAAACAGCAATGTAGACATCATCTGCTCCCTCAGATTGCTGCATTTGATCCATTTCTCTTCCTCAACACAATAATGGGAAGTCTTTCCCATGACACTCTGAAAATGGGTATCTAACCTACATTCTATTTTCATCAGAATGATCATTTCATCAGCTGTTGTGCTGTAAATAACTGAACTCTAATTAAGGGTTAGAATTCCTTCGGGTTTGTTTCCAGCTAGGGTTTGGAGTTTTTTTAAGAGAAAAGAGGTAACAAATGTGGGTTTATAAACCAAACCAAACCAAACCAAACCCCAAAAAACCCAAAACAATACAAAACAAAAACAAAACCAAACAAACAAAAAATTAAAAAATAAAATAAAATAAAATAAAATAAAATAAAATAA
>JANHGN010013109.1:0-39407 GCA_024605025.1 Megaceryle maxima
AACTAAGAAATATTTTAATGGTATTGATAGGTTATTTCTGATGTATCCAGAAGTTATATGATAATTTTTCTTAGTTTTATTTATCTTCTGTCAAGATGATGTTGCTACATTTATTGGAGAACTCATATAAATGTTAAAAGATCTAAAACCAATACAGTGCTGTAAGAAAAGCAAATACAGTTGTGCTGATGTTAGCTGAAAAACTTAGAAAAAACATGAATGGAAGAATATTCTTATGCAATGCCAAGTTGCAGATAAAATTCTCTATTCCAGCCAAGAAAGATTTAGATTTGCATTGGTAAATAAAGAACCTGTTCCAGTGCAAGTACACAAAATGTTCAATAATGCCCCAGTGGACGCTCCTTAAAGGGCAATTAGTTCAACATTTGTGTGGGTCCTGGTGAAACTGATAAAATGTCATTTTGAGCAATAATGTGATCAAATTTGGAATTAAGAAGGTGGAAGGAGACTAAGTCCATATGGTAGTATAATAATGGCAAGTGACACTGAATTGTTTAACTCCTTCTCTGTCTCTTAAGATATATGAAAACATATTGGAAAATGAGTATCGGAAATGTTCTCTTCCATAGCTTGTTCCTCCATTTGCCATTAAACCAGAGTTTCTGTGTAGCTGAGATTGTTTCTTGTCCTCTGTTCACCAGACTGTTAATATCTCTGGATTTTATGATCAGGCTTTTCTAACATCTCTGGGATCTGCAAAATTTCAACTGAGTGCAAAATAGTCAAGTGCTTATAAGAACCATGTAACTCACTTCTCATAAGAACTCTAAGCCTTGCAGGTTCTTAAGGAATTAGAAGCCATCTAGATCCTTTATTATGACCCTTGCCTGGAGCCTAGTGATAATTTTTGTCCTTTATTTAGTCAGTTAACCATTGATAACTGTGCCTACTCATGATGCAATAGGCTTGTACATACTGCTCTTGCCAGAGGCAATGAAATCTTGTACCTTTCTGAAACATAAAATAGAACAACTCCATAATTAGGAGAGTATTTCATGACTTGGAGTCTTAAATGGCCTCTTTTTGCTATGTAATAGTTTTTAAAAGGAAGGTGATCCAGAGAAATGAGGAAGAAAGGTAAAAGGAGGGGACAACCAGGGAGTCCGGTTTAGTTGGTGCCAAGGAGAAGGGCTGGCAGCTCACAGTGCTGGGCACTGGGTAACTGGAACTGCCTGTAACTGCTGCCAGCCAGAGCCTCCCTAGTGGGTGGCTGGCTTGATTCAGGGCACTCTTGTTTTGTGACTAGTTACTGACTTACTGTAGCTGAGAAAAGTGGCAAGAAGCCAAGTAAAAGCCCTTTTTGTCCTTTACTCCCAACAGGGGAATTGGTAGAGGTTTGTCATGTGCCTGGGCATAATCCAGACAAAGTCCCCATATGCAATTAAAATAGATTTTGCTACTGTATGTGTTTCTTAGGAAGTGTACTCCAAGTTACAGGTACTATTCATTCTTTTATTTAATGTTGTGGTCTGATATCAATGCTAGATTTTCATATGGATTGTTTTTGTCTTTCAATCAATAATCATTTGTCAATATCAGCACTCCTTTAAATAATTATGGTAGTATATACATTAGAGAAAAGAGATATAATTTATAAATAGTAATGTCTATGAGTAGCCAACTCTCCTTAATGTAAATTCCAATATATTTCATAATCGGAACTCTCCAGCGTTTAGGTTTGCCATTTAATAAAAGGATTAGCAGCACAGACTTAAATCTCACAGATAAATTATATCCCTTTTGAACTGTCCTCACAGTAGTCTATCATCATTATTTTTATGTCAGTGTAGCCTTAGTTTGGCTTTTATATGTAATTTAAAAATATTATTCAATTTTAAGGTGCTTGAATGTAATAGACCTAATGATACCAGAAATCAGTCTTAGTTGTAGCCATTTTAAGGCTTTGTGCTATTTTCCAGTTTGGATATTCTGTAAGAAGGCTGTAGTGGAATACATTGTCCCAAAGATCACTGATCTTAGGTGATCATGACAGATACATGGCAGGCAGTCTCACAGTTACTCACATTGAATAGTTCTCAAGTAGTGTATTTCTATTCAATTCAATGGAATGTTCCAGGAAGTAAGGGGCTATGCAGCATACTTCAGCAGATAATTTGCTTAGCTACCTTTTCTCATGACAAATCTATGTTTTGTAGGGCAATATTAAGAATCATTCAAGAAAAATGTCTTACATCAGAAAATATCATCTCATTAAAAACAAAGGTTCATACAGTCCTCTTAGATTCCTTACAAATAAATCTTTTCTGTAAAAAAAAAAAAAAAAAAGTAATTATATCCAGATTACAGTGACTGGTCTAAGTAAGAGAGCTGCTCTGCACTGGAATACAAAATATTAGGATTATCCCCTCCGATGTGAAAGCACATTTTGAATCTCTGTTCCAACAATGAAATAATTCTACATTATCTCTACATAATTGTAGGAATTACAAATTTACAACTTAATAGGATCAGTTGAGAGAATAGATACAAAAGATGTCTAGGAGGTGGCTAGAATATTCACCTGGGATCTGCAAGCAGGGAAAATGTTGCCACATCCATGTGTCTGGTTAGCCCAGATTGGATGCCTACTTTTTCATTAAAACCTTAACATATTCCCTTTTCTTCTTCCACAGGTATAAGGGCAAAACTGGTTGGATGGGAGCCTTGGAGGATAAGTAGGTGGCCCTCAATTCTGCTTTTTAAGGAATATTCTAATTGTAAGTATCTTCAAAAGTTATTTCTTTCTTGTAATTTTAATAGATCAAGTAGCCTTATCTTGCTATGTAATATCATTACTATGCACCTATAAGACAAGAGGTACTTCTTTTTCTTAGGGGTGAAACGCTGGATCTAATCCAGATTACTTAACAGAACACTTTCATTAATGGAAATGGTACTAGTCATACTTAAAGTCAAGTTTGTACATCTTTTCATTATTGTAGCTCTCAAAACTCTTAAAATTTATTTAGGATCAGTTTTTTCTCGATGATACTGGAAGTACCACAGTTCCCAAAAATGTGTTTTAGCATTTCTTTTCTGAGTATCTATAAAACATAGAAATCTGTTCTGTTGACCTGATTTAGATTTTGTATCTCATAGGTCCTGATCCCTCAACTGAAACATTTAATAGGCAAATGTCTGGAAGCAGTGGTTTTTTTAAACAAAGTGTTAATAAAATGTATATAGTCTAGGATGAGGTGTACTATTATTGCCAGAATCAGTGGGAATCCCAATCTGACCTAGGGTGTTTAAAAAAAAATGGCACCGTAAAGCACTCTGAGAGAAAGGCCAAGCTTAAAGTGGATTAATGCAGGCCCACCTCCCTGAGATAAATTTCATTTTAAGAAAATATTAATAATATTAAATTGAAGATGAAATATGAATATGAAAATATGATTAAAATATTAATTCATATTAATAAAAACATATTTCCCTTGATGCTAAGAGAAATGCAACGTACTCTCAGTTGCCATCTGATAGTGAACCATCTTCTGGAACACTCAGACAGTTTGATTGTGGGGCACTTAGTCCAGGTGGAATTTCTCCAACTTACTGGAGTGAAATTGTTGCCAGGATTGTGTCCTGTATATAAATAGAGGGAAGAGATAGTCCCGCTGGAGACTTGATTCTCAAAAAGTTTTTTTAAAACAAATGGTATTTCTGAGAAATTGAGCAAAATGTTTCAAGATAAAACAATGTTAAATATAGCTAGAAATAAGAGAGCCATATGTTCAAAGCGTATCGGCTTTGAAACCATGCACTTAACCCCAGTACTCAACAAGATTTCACATTTTAAATAAAAATTTTAACTTCCTGAAAAGATAAAATTCATTCATCTTGAGGGTAGCCTAGAAAGAAAATAAGGCAAATATAATCTGTGGAGAAGCCTTTCAGTAAGATAAGCATCTTTGACATTAGGGAAAAAAAAAAAAAGGTAATATAATGTATAAAAATAAGATGGGTCATATCCCTTGCTAAGGAACTCAGTTGTTACATTTGTACATCAAAGTAGGAATAAGGTTATTTTTTATTTTCTGAATGGGTTTTTTGGCTAACAAGTACATTATCTTCCAAAACTGTTGCCAGAAACATGAATTCTTAGTTCAATGGGAAAGAAATGCACCATTTTAGCACTCCTATTTGAAACATTATACAAAGCACAGGCTGTTGTAAGTTCAGTGCAAATGTTACGTAAATATACCCCTTAAAAATATGGTCCACTGGAAGGAGTTTATTTGATTTCTTCTAAATGATACTGATAAATGTCAGCATTTGTGTGTAACACAGTATACACATGTTTGTCCAACAGTCATCTATGTTCAGTTAAATTGATTTTATTTCTTACTCAAACTGAGCTTTCATTCTGCAATAAGTTTTCCAGTAACACAAAGGCAGATCAGGAAATGTGTAAAATGGATCAGTGCCCAAAAGACTGTGTTATACATCCATTCCTGGAAAAACATGAGGACATATTGTCTTAAAAAGAAGGGCATAAATTACAGAACACAAGTCCATTTGAACTTGCATATTGAGCTATGCTGTCTATACAAATCCTCATTGTGTTACTAACGGTAGAATGTAGGCTCTTTTTTGAAGGTAGCTAACCTAAATATACATATACTAACAATTAAATGCACAATTAAATATACATACGCAATGAAATGTCACTTAGTTATCTGAGCATATGGGCATATTTTATTTACTATGAAATCAGCTTTGACTTTTTGTAATATATCTTTAAACTAGTTTATAGTTATATTACCCCACAAGGAAAAAATAAGGTGAAATAAAGTGAAACAGTTTTTATTTTGTTTCAAATACAATGAAATGAAGCTTTTGAACATATAAAATACTTCACAACCTGGTAATTTTCTAGATAGAACTCAAAATTATGTTGGATGAAAGTCATCTATGAAAAAAATTTCAACTTAATCAGTAGCTGTTGCCTTGAATATTAAGTATCCTGCCTTGATTACATTAATGTGTATTGCAGAATATATGGCGATCTGTTTTAGTGGTAAACTCCACTCTTGCTCCTTTTGCACTTCTCCATCATTGCACTGTGTCAGACATTTAAAATTTTCTACAGCTTAAAAATATAATGCAAAAAGAGAAAGAGAATATGTAATGTTATACTCAAGTGACAAAATAATGATTGATAAACAAATGACAGTTCTGCAGAACCATTGAGACATTAACACTGTATATCAGAAGAAAGTGATACAAACCAAATCCAGAGCATCAAGAACATGGTCACGCACCTTCTGCAGGAGCTTTCCCCTCTGAGTGTAGACACAGCAGAGACAGTTTGCCAAAGACACCTAGAATGAGACAGTTAATAAATATCAGTACATTTTTCAAACCTTTAGTGTTCATTCAGGCTCAGAAACTGCTTCTTCATAGGCACAAGATAGATCAAAATTTTCAGATGAAGCTTTTACATTTGTCAACTGGATTATATATTGCTTCCAATAGCAGTGGACTGGGCTCTGTGCAGAGCAAGTACTGTGTGGTGCTGTGTCTTAGGTCCAGTATTCCTGTGAATCCTGTTGGGTCTATTTAAGTTCTAGCAGAGCCTGTTTCCATCACCTGCCCTTGCAAACTCTCAGCCTCTCTGTGTCTGTGAAGACTATTCAGGGCCAATGAATGCCACTGGAATACAGTAGCCATAACATAACCAGCTTCCCTAGGCACTTTAGTGATTTTAATAGAGGCCTCAATAAATCATCTCATAGGTCTCGGTGGATTGGTAAAGTAGGGCATTCCTTCTTTAGGAGCTTTCTTGGGTTCGAGAGGCAGCAGTTCTTGTCATTTTGGACTGTTTACATACATAAATGTTTTCCAGGTTGAATGAAGTCAAACAGGTCTCATTGGCTGTGTCTAGACTTCAGAGCAGGTGCCACATTAATGTACAGATGTACATTAATGTCCTGTCTTGTTGAGTATCCAGGCTGTGATACCAGCCCAACTCTTCCTGCTCAAATGCCAGAGTCACCTTCTAGGAGGAACACCAGAAATATGTGTAGCCAGATTCAGCCCCTGAAAAATGTTTTTGGTCTTTACCCCTTTAGATGTGCCTAGATAAAAGCTGTTGAGTTTACATGCTTTATTTAAAAGAATTTTAACTGCTATCTTGTTAACTGTGACTGCATACAAGCTAGCCTGACATCCTTGTAGAAATCAGTTTACCTTTTCCCTTTTGTACTGGGCATTTCATAAACCTGCTCAGCTACTTAGTATCATAAATGCATTTTGGATAAGTGTCATGTTCATTACATACATTAAAAGAAGTTAACACGTTTGATTGTCTTATTAAGAGCAAAAGTAATATTTTTCAATAATGTACTAAGGCATTGGTTTGAAACTGTTGGAGGATTGCTGTTTGAATAAATGCATTTACATGATGAATGCTTTATCTAGAGGTTACCTTATCTTCTGATGATTGAGTCTAACCTTGTTTAACTACTTTGACAAGATTGTTGCCTGAAGTGACATTTTTAATTAGCATTCTTGTTTGTTTACATCTAGAGATTGAGGGGAAAACTCACTAAAAGCTTTGGAACAACTATTGAGTCTGCACTTGCTCTAAGCTGGAAAAAAATAATTTTTAGTATATGTTTAAAATTATGCAACACATTTCAGATGTTGGTTCAGATTACTGTTAAAATGGCATTCAAATCCGGGAGTGTTTCTTGCTGGTTTTATCCTTTTAAAAATTTCCACTGTGCTTTTTTCATCTTTAATTAAATTTCAATTCATTTTATAATACTAATTAAAGTGTTTACAGGATGAAATTCTATCCATTTGCAAAACTGCAATAAATTGTAACATTTTCACTAACAAGCAAACTTTTTAGAAGTTTTGCAAAATCTTTATCCTGTATTTGTAAGTCATTTAAGGGTAGATCATCAGCTGGTATAAGTCACTGTCATTCACTGCAGTCAGAAGAGCAATTTTGATTTACAACAGTTTAGAATTTGGCCAATAATCTAATTAATATAATCAAAACCATGTACAGACACCAGAATAAACAATACCAAACAGTAAGGCAAGTAACCTATCTTACAATGAAAATAAAATGAATGTCCCAGGCTTCTTAAATCACTGTTTCATTACATAGCTTTGCTTTCTATCGGCTTTGATCTCCTTCATTTCATTAGAGCAAACTTCTCATTAGAAGCATGAATTTCTTCCTATGAAATTGATCTCACTTTCAGCTCTGATATCTGGTGACTTTTTCCAGTTTCATCTTTAGTCTTTTTATACAGCACTTAAAAAAAAAAAAAATTATCACAAATTATTACATCGTAAGTAGAAGGACATATGGCACATGCAAAAGTGAGTATGCAATAAACATGTTTCTAATAAATACTTCGGTGCTGAGTAAATTACAGAAGAGGGAAGACAATATACCATTCTGCTATTAATTCCTTCTCTTAGCATGGTAGCGGTTATTAAATTAGTTTAATAATAGCCGAGCGGTTGAGGTGCACTAGCACTGCTTATTACACTAGCCATTATCATCTCACTGTTACCTTGGGCTTTCCTCATCTGGTTTGTATTCACCTTATCTCTCAGATGCACAGCTTGCAAGCTTGCTTATTTTGTATAAAAAGTGGGTGTATTTTACATGTCACAACTGGGCCTTGATATACGATTCTGGCATTCAGGTTTTGTCAAAAAAAAATACTGATTAAAATAATATCAGAGCAATGAACAAAACTATTTTAACCTCAGGATAGAACATTGTGTAAAAATTGTACTTTGTTTAGCTTGCATTGATTCACAGATGCATAGAGAAACAGAGAAGATAAAACTTGGAAGAGCATGCCCACCACCTACTACTTGTAGCAATTGTTGTACCCAAAGTTAATTCCACAGTGTTAGTGGTTTGTTTGTTTGTTTGTTTTGTGGGTTTTTTTGTTGCTGGTTTTGTTTTTTTTAATCATGAACTTATACCAGTTTATTTGTGGTATTCATGAGTTCTAAGTGTTTGAACAAATCAGGATGTTTTCAGTGAGCTTTCTTATCTGGAATAAAAGTAATGGAAGGGTTGCCTTTTGGCATCTGACGAACTCTGTAGTTAGGAATGGATTCTTTTATCCATAGGCTGGACAAGTGGGGCTTCTGCAAATACACTGTCCCATTACAGCTTTCTAATTAAAGATCAGCTGCAGGAAACAGTAAATTTAAAATAGTGATGACAATATTAAAACTTCCTGAGGAAGGAGGAGACTGTTGAAGATAAGGAGGCAAATATCCTATTAGAAGAAATAGAACTAAATGCTCTATGATGACTCTAAAACATTGTGCAAGTATTCACAGTGGGCTATAGAGGAGAATATGAAAAAGATGAGTGTTATAACATCAAGGGGTATGAATGACAAACAGATGCTAAACAGACAAATGAGCTATGGCTGAAGGAGGCCAGTGCTGTTTTATGCTGAGAGAAGAGAGAGGAGAGGAAGAGGTGGGTAAAAAAAATATATAGCCCCAGAGAAAACTGAAAACCATGCTGAGAAGTAGTCTGGAGAAGATCACAGGAAACAGCTTATGGAATTAAAAACATTTGGGAAATTACAGCACTTAGGAGGAATTAAATATAAGAAAGTAATGGTCATCTATGAAAATAGAAACTTCAAAAAGGAAGGGACTGCAGCACAGAACCTGGAGGAGAAGAGCTAGAAAATCAGTAGATATGATCTCAGCTTGAATAAAGAGAGACATGCCAAGAATCCCATGCAACATATCAGTCTCTAGGAAAACCTTTTATGAACAATTAACTCTAGACTTTGGCAACAGAATCAAGGAAATATCTGAAAGAGAGGAATATCTGACTGAAGTGATGGTCTTACATCAGTCCCATCATGACTGGGAAGAGTGTGTAGCAGATATAAATAGCATCTTAATTTATTTCAAGTGGATATCACTTGCTTTTCAATGATACTCCTTACTGTTAATTTGTTAAAGATGCTGAGATTATATAGATAAATATTAACATAACTTACAAAGTTATGGAAAATTACATTGGGAGCAGAAGAACCAAAATAGTGCAAATGTATTTTTTTTATTTGACTAATGCATTAACCATATTGAAAGTATTATTTTCAGACTTTGATTATCCACGTAAGCCAGTGGAAATATTTGTCAAGTATTTAGATTTAAGAAACGGACCCAAGCATAGATAAGAAAATGAGTTCATAATGAGAACAGATGCTACAGAGACAAAAGATATCCTCAAAAATAGTATATGGCTTAATCCCATAGCCATTTTCTGGATGTATTTAGAGTCTAACTTTTAAAAGTATTTAACAGTTGTTCTGCTAAGCGGTGCAACACATGCCTGATTTAGGAGCTGCATACTTAATGCTTACCTCTCTGCTTATGCCAGTCAGGTATCTTTTTCTTTGTGCTTGCCAAGTCATTTCTGTACCTTAAGTAGTGTGAAGTTGCCTGTGAGCTCGAGCTTGATCTCATTTCCTTTGTGCAAATATTTCTGAAGTGCAGATCGTATGAATTAAATACTAAAATCTCATTGAATTGGACAAGAATTCGGCACCTTTGTAGATCTTGGCCTAGCCTGTAGTTTCATGAAGAGGGCCTAGGTCAGTCACTGTTTAATACAGTGCCTTCTACCACCATCAATGAGGTACCTAATTTTAACTGCTTAGTTTTCTGAATAGAACTTGCTTGTTAATTTGTTAAAGATCTCTGAGACATAATCCCAAAACTCTTTGTTAGGCTAATGTAGAGTAGCTGCATTTTTTTCCTTCCAGAATTATCCAGAAGGTGGGAAAAAGTAGGTAAACATGATTTAAGGAATGGGTTCCAGCTCCTTCATATGCAGGGCAAAAGAGATGAAACCCAAGGGGAAAAAAGAGTGACCAGCTATGCACAGAGAATGCAAGATTGTTCAGGCCATGGGTGTGTAGGGGAAATAATGCTTTAATTGTGGGTTCTGTGTATGATGGTTCATTGAGCAGAACCTCAAATTTCTAGTGAAAATTTTTTGTTGAGCACATGTGTCTGTTTGATATTCTAAATGCCTCTGAGGTTGGTTGACAAGAGAGAATTTTTTAGCTTTCTTTTTGAAAAAGAAAAAAATATCCTTAAATACCTCTGTAATTATAGTTGTGGTCATATTTTTAGCTGGTATTCCAAAATGTCTTTTTAAACTATGCACCAGTGTGAAATACATAAATGAATTAAAGAAAAGTAACACATCACAGTCATGAGATAATTTGTGGAAAAAAAGTAGAAAATCACACAAGCTACTTGATTCTCATCAGCCTCCAACTTAGAGGAAGTGTAGGAAGTTCATTAGGGAGACTTCTACAGTAATTGATTTGAAGCTGACCCTAGACATAAATGCAGTTGGTGAGTGAAAATAATAGGATGAGAATATGAAAGAGAGAAGCAAGCAGAGTCATAGGCTATTCTAAATTCCATATGGCAGCAACAAGTGCAAGGCAAAGCTCATCTATCTCATACAACAGAAGTTTGGAAGTGTATAATGCCAGGTTAGAACCAAAAATTAACTTTTCTTCCACATCCACTTTAGTAGAAGTTTAGTAACTGTGCAGCTGGAGAGACAAGAGGAAACAAAACAGCAACATTTCTCAGAAAATTTAAAGATAAGATACTTGTGTACTAAATAGTCAGTGTTTTTATCCTCCTCTTTTTTTTTTTTTTTTTTTTTTTTTCCTCTGACTACTTTCCAAAATTAGAAGTGTACGTAGATTTCTTCGAATTCCCCTTCTCGGTTCTGGTAGCAGGAATAGTCAAAGAAGTATAACTGCTTTCTTTAGGAGTTCATCTGACTTCAGCACAGCTAGAGCCCTCACTGAGCAGCATTTACCTATCCTGTTGTTTTACTCCCAGAAGAACATGCTGTTCCACTGTATGTTTCTCCAGTTTTTCTTAAATTCTTACTACAAGCAACTTTGCTTCTGGATGATAAGAGCTCATTACAGTACTTGTTCACTGGTAGATCAGAAATCTGAAATGAAAATACCTTAGGCTTTAGGAATTCTACTAGTTGTGCTGAGCTTGTGACTTTCTTCATTCTTAAAGATATCCTTGAATCAGCAATACTTAACTAAAATACTCTACATGTTCCAATTTTGGGAGATCTAAAAGTCATCTTGACCTGGAGCTCTGGAGCTGTGAACGACTCTTATCTCTAGTTAACCTGCAAAACTGTCTGGTATTTCTAGGCAGAGAATACAAGGCTACATGGCCCAGCAACGTGACAAATGGTATAATATGTTAATTGCATCAGCATAATACAATACCAGTTTGTTTCTGGGTAGCCTTTTTCATTCTGAGTGCCTCAAGATGTACTTTATGCAATGTGCAGCTTAATTCAGTATTGATAACATTGAAAGTATTGCTCTTACAAACTTTACAGGAAGTTTCACGTTCTATATACTTCAGTGCTGTTAAGTAGAAAAGAGGTAAAGAACGAGGATTTCTAAGCCTTTCAGATGAAGTTTGTTTAGATAACCACATCTAGTTATGGATTTAATATTATTTAAATACTCCCTGGTGATGGATTCTGTGCATGTAATACAGTAGTGCTTCTCAAAGTAGTTGTCATTGTGATCCATTAAAGTATAGCTTATGCAGTATCTAGCCCATAAAGTCTATGATTCATAAGACTACAAAATAATAAAGATAATGTAAACAATGGGCAAAACCTCATTATATAACATTAGGTTTGATAAATTTTGTTCCATAAAATCAGTTTCTGAAGTAAAAGTTTACTAGGTTGGACATAATAGTATCTGTCCTGCAAAAGTATACTTTCTCAAATTAAAAAATGTCTTTCTTACAGAATTGGCTACAAGTGCCTTTTCTTATCTCTTGTGGTTTCCAGTGCTATGTAAATTCATAGCTCAGAGGAATGGTGTAATCTTACATAATGAATTGCATGATATATTGAGCCAGTTTTAATGTATCTTAGTTTGAGAGAGGATTTTATTACTTTTCCCAAATATTATTTTGTTTCTTCAACATTATCATAAAACCTCACTCAGATAACATTAAATATCTTCTTTAAAGCTTACACAGGCACCAGAACTGAGGGGATATGGATGTAATGCAATCCTTAACTCACCCCCATTGTGAGGGAACAGAACAGGAGCTTCAAAGCTGCTGGGGGTCTTGCATATCTCATATGTGCTGCAACAATGAAACAAATTATGAGCAGAGCTTAAGGCTCAACTCTGAATTCTTGCCTTTGTGTCTCATGCATGGAGAGCATTGCAAGGTACTTGGACATGTGGCCTGTCTGTCCATGAATAGGACCAGAGGGATTATTTTCTGAAGTTTGACATTAAGACAGGGATATATCTCCTTTTTTGGTCTGGATCTTCTATTAAGCCTGCAGAAGGAGGTTGGGTAATATTAGCAGGTTTATATATTAATGGATTAATTTCAATAGTAAAGTATTTATATTGATAAACATTAAATTGTTAATCTTATACAACACAATGCTATTCTGTTCAGCTTTAGAATACACTAGTATAAAAATATAATTATGTTAATGTGCAGAATCTAAAGCCACCCCAGGTTTTGGCTGTACTGAAGAACTGATCATAAGGTCAAAGATGCATATTTTAAGTTATTTCACAGAGAATGTCTGAAGTGGTAGCCAGTTTTGCAAAATGTTTCAAATGTACTGAACTGACTGTCAAAAGCACTTGTATCATCTGACAAAAGATGGATGAGTTTCCACAGCCCCAGCACTGCAGTTCCACTAGCAATACAGAGCCAGGTTGCATTAGCTGCTGTTGAGTTGAATCTGATTTTGGATAACCTCCATGGGTTTTCTCCAAGAGGAAAACACTGTTCAGTGTAACAAGCTAAGCCTTTAGCTGTTCAGAACAATCTTTTAACAAACCAAGTGTTCTTAAATAGGGTGTTGCCTTGGCTGTATAATCTTTCAGTGTATAGGCAAATGGAGGTGCTGCAATCAGAGTTTAGATCCTTCATTCTCTAGGCAGGTAATGAAACACAGAAGCAATTTCTTTTTATCCTTCCAGTTTAAATGTTGACTTGGTGACATTATCAGACTTACAAAGGTGAGCTGAATGATGTGTCTCTGCTAATTCGGAGACGCGAACAGAGGGAGATGATATTACAAATAGAAGAGGTCAATAATTACGGACCAAATCCTGCTTTGACTGAAGTGGCACAGATGGCATGACTTTCAACAAAATGAGTAGTTGCAAATCACTGGCAGTAAAGCCTAATAAAATGTCCTTTCTATTCATAAGTTTTTTCACAATTCACAATTCTGTAAAGGTAACTTGAAAAATCCTTAGAATTTATATATATTTTATAGGAATGGCACACCTTTCAGACTACTGTGAAGGAAAACATGTTGTACGTTCATGGTATATGTAAAAGAACAACTGTTGGCATTTAGTTAGGTATATATGGCATGCATCTCAGCATGAGTGTCAACAATGGGATGTTCTTGTAAAAGTCAGTGGAAGTCTTATCCCTGATACACAGGGACAAATGAGAACATATGTGGAACTCACTTAGCACCTTTCAGAGTGCAAGGTTTGTACAGTGGGTTGTTATTAACTGAATAATTTATTTTAATTTTCTAGTATAACTACTGCATTTCAGAAAAGCAGAGAGAAGCTCTTTTACATTTGTTATAATTACAGCTACATGGCAACATTTTCTCAACTTCTTAGTAGGACTCCACTCTTTTTTTTTTTTTTTTAAGTAAGTGAAACAAAGTCACTGGCCCGTTCACAAGAAAAAAAATAATCTTTGGGCTCAAGGCTTTTGTATTCAATAGGGAGGTTGGACTGTGCTCCAACAAACAGAGTTATTCAGCAAGTCATTGCCTTCAAGAAGTAATGTGTAACACCTTGTTTTGTTCCTTGGTTCAAAAGGCACTGTCACTGTTGTACACCAGTGGTTTGGTTTTTTTTAAAAAAAGACTATAATTCATATGCAAACTAAGGGGGAGATTCATGATTTCATAATAAAATGTTGAAACGCTTTGATCATGAGTTGGAAGGAGGTGTGAAACAGTGCTTCAGAAACAGACAGATATTTGTGTAATCAGCCTTTATGTATTGCCAGTTCAGAATAATAGCATATAAAAAGCCCCAACTTACCTCATCTGCCTGGTACAGCCAAGGCATAAATAAAAGAGAACAATGGAATTACTATTACTCACTCACTGAGCCCCAGCTACATCACTGTATTCTTTATAATTGCTGGCAAGAAGATTAATGTTTTGTTAAATATCAGAGTAAGGTCACGAGGGGGCTTGCAGGGCTGTCTAAACATCTAGACTTTAAACTCCTTCCTTCCTTCCTTTTTTCCTTGTTTGATTTTTTTAATTTTAATTTCACAGAAATGAATTTGTAGCATTTCCTTCAATTGCTTTTCCACTTTTTGCATTTGAAAAGTAGCTTCCTTTTTTGACAGTGGAAAAAAAAACCAAACAAACAAACCAAAACAAACTCCCAAAGAAACCACAAAAAAACCCACAACAAAACCAATAAAACATAAACAATGGCAATGATTGTTGTATGGCTGATAAAGCTTGATCACCATATCAGTGGGAAGATGGTAGGGGGTTTGTGTGTTAGAAATAGACCCAAGTTCCTTTTTGTCTGTCATATATCAGTTCCTTCATGTCTGTTGGTTCTGTATTCAAATTAGGAATTTTTTTCATCATATTAATGTCAGTTATCCTGAGAAATTATATATCTGGTTTAAAAGTAATCTTTGTAAGTTTCCATTAACTCATAGCTCATGAGCACCAGGATAAGAAGAGTTCAGGAATAAACCTCATAGTTTTTCAGAATGAGGAGATATATACTTGATGTACCTTCAGAGTGTATGTACCACCAGATCGAGTTTACTAGATCCAATTTCAGGTTTTTTGCAGCAAATACTGACATTTCTTCTTTGTTATCAGTCTTCCCCATCATTCTTGGCCTAAGTGGGCTGTATAAATAGTCAATTAAATATTCCATCATAAATTAACTGTTGGGTTTTATTTTAGGGAAACCATCTGATATGTACTGTAGAACAGGTTCACTTGGGAATGAATGCTAATGTAAGAGATTTCTGGTAAATATAAACACAGTTGTTTCTGGTGAAGGAGCAAATAAAATATATAGTCATCTTAATCTCTTGTTTAGACTATTGCCAGTCATTTGTAAAATGCAAATATCTTTCTCATTTGGCTAAGATTATCCTCCAAATTATATAGGAGAAGTCTCTTATACAAAAATGGTAAATGTGTTTTATAGGTCTCTATATGTTCTAGCTTTTTAGGGGTGACTAGCTACAGATCCATGAAGTGTACTTTGTAGAAGGATTCTCTGACACGGGTGCTTTTAGCCCTGCAAGCACTCAGGGTGTGGCCAATGTGATGACTGCTACCCGACTGCCATGGGAACATGCTATGGCCCCCCATTCCCTCTTCTAGTGCTCAATAAGCTCCCTGAGTGATCACTCCTGTGAACACTGAGTGGGGCATTAATGGGACCAATAAAGCAGAGAAAGGTTTGTATTAAAGAATACTTATTTCTTGGTGTCATTTGCACACTAAAAGACCCTTAAGTCAAGAATTGAGAGGGCTCCTTAACAAAATGGTGTCATTAGGAATCTGTTAGTGTCTTTTAGTGGAATAGGTCTTTTCCTGAAGAGGGGTAATTTTACGTGGTAAAATGTTATCTTCAGTTATCCAATATTAAACAAAACTAAGGACTTCAAATAGCAATATATGGACAGCAGTTGTGAAAGCTGTACATTTAAATTCTACCACTTTGCACAGAAATAGCAGTGCTGCGGAAGAGCAACAGCTTTGCTTCATGACAAGCAACAGTTTCAGCTTCTCAATTTCTTGTTATCCCCTTTAAGTGTATCAAATGGTGTTACCACACCACAATCATTGAATGAGTACTGGAGTTCTTCCCTTATGGCTTCAATTCACTGGAGTCCTAAGGAACAGGAAAGGAAGAAATGGGAGTGAATGGGATTTGTCAAAATAAACAATAAAATAAATAATAATAATAAAAAAAATAACACCACCTGCAGTTCATTTCGTTTGTAAGAATTCTTTATAAACCATCACAATATTGCGAATTAATTACTCCATAATTTCAGTTTGTATGTCTCCCCTTGAGACATGAATGCTACTCCCATTTGTATCAGCCAAGGATCTGGTGCAGTGTTCTCTTCTTAGCAACAAGTGTAGTGAATGGTATGGACTGGGGGACTTGGTAGTCTTGCACCTGTTCTTGAAATAGAAAAATTACTAAATACTAATCAATAAATGTTAAACATTTATAAACAACATCCCCTCTGATATTGCAGCTTCAGCAGGGCTTGCAAAGAGCCACAATGTCCAATCAGAAGATGTTTTGAGTTTTAACATTGAGCTTGGTTCATCACTTGGTTTTCTTCACAGAGAACATCTACAGATTTGCACACTCTGATGTTGTAATTACATATTACCTCATCTGCTCTTGATATGGTTTATCTAGAGAGTGGAGCTGAAGCCCAAGCCTCTGCAGGGAAAATAAATGAAGTAGGAAAATTAAGTAGGGGAAATAAATGAAATAGGTAAACAGTTTTAGGGAAGAGGGCCAGTTCTTCAGGTCTTTCATAGCACTGGAAATGAAGACTTTGCCAAGAATATCAGTCAGCTTTCAGAATGTTCATCTTGGTAAGATAAATCTTCTCAAATACGGGTTTACTTACAGTTTCCTCTCTCAGAGATAACAGTGAAATTTACTTTTTTTTTAACTGTTGTCAGTCCAGGTCACATAAGTCTTACTGCCCATTATTACTTGCATATGCTTGATCATGAAGCTCATCTGTCAAAAGCCTTTCACCATTCCTCACATTTTCATCTTTGTGCATGCTGCTTTCATGATGTTTCTGTAAAAATCATGTTGCTGGAATTGTTAATGATATTTAAGTGAAGAGGCAGAACCTAAGTTTTGTCAAAAATCAGAGTGGTTTTGGACTAAGCCAAATCTGTGGACAACCAGCTGAGATCTACAATCCAGAGTTATTGCAGTTCTTTCCATCCAGGCTCTCATCCAACTAACTTCTTAAGCTAGCCCCTAGAAAACATGATTCTTAGCCATCCTCAGTGGCTCCTTTCCATTGTGTGGATAAATTTCCAGTTCCTCTGAGGTGGCAGGAGGCAAGCCAAGCTGCCATCATAATGTCACTGCACTAAGGGTCCCTGATGGGCAACTGTACTCTCTCATACAGCATCTGAGAAGCAACTATTAAGAAACCTTGAAGACAGAGTTTTACCTTGTGTTATGCTTAGTATGGTCAAGATCAGAAAGGAAGTTGGTGGCAAAGTCAAGGATGGGAGTTTTTCTGTACTTTTTTTTCTCAGCTGTAAATGTGATGCATGCCAGCAAAAAAAAGTCTTCATTGTACATGTTAAAATGAAAGGGAAGATTATTGTTTAGTTGTGAGCATTTTTCTATTGGTTGAAAATAAAGAGTTGGTTGAAACTATTGATAGGTGGTCAATGAATGAAAATACTGTTCAGTGAAATTAAAAGAAAAAATAGTAGAACATCTTTAATATAGAGAATTATTTATAATTTATAGACACAGAAGGTATAGCATTTGTAATGGACATAAATATGTAGAACTATGTATGGTGTGAATAAGAGGAAAATAAGGTGAAAGAAATAATCCTAGCCGTTACTTATTAAAGACATGATGCATTAAAATGTAAAAACTCAAAAGACTGTTCAGGTTAGGTACCCATAAAAGGTTTTACCATGTACAGAAAACAAGAATGTGAAATTAATTAATCTTGCTTTAAAGGAGAATGTTCTGAAGACTGGAGTTCTCGTGATTTATGTTAGGCAGCTATGGGAAAGCACAGTTCTACTTATTTGTTGATCCATTCAGCTGAACTTACTGTACTTACCATCTTGCTAATTCAGACAGATGTGATGTCATCTCTCACCTGCTCTCATCCAGCCTGTCTCTGCTGCAGTTAAGTTAAATCACTGGAATAGAGCAGTTAGGAGCACAGAAGAGTGCCATAATTGAAAATAGGTGCATTTTCCAGTTGAACATTCCTGCGATTTGGAGCTGAAAACAAGAGTAAATATATAGCTTTGCTTCTGGGAGGATGAGACTAGAAATTATTTTCTCTTATATCTGTGCTATACCAGTTCAAGTCAGTGGTCATACAATCAGTGATCAGTACAATCTCTCCATTCTTTCTTTTGCTTTGAAGTACAAAAATGTTACTGTCACCTTTTTTTCTAAAGTGACTTGTGAACAAATAAGTCATTAAATGCCTAGAAGAGGGAGAGACACGATAAATATCAAAGGTAAGAATGAGTAAGTCTGCCTTCTTTTAATCAGAAGATAACATTGGCTTCTGGGATTCTATTTTGTCCATCACTTTATGATAGCTGGGTTTTTTTATTATTAGTAAATATCAAAAGAAACAAGGAAGACATTGACAAACCCAGAGTGAGTTCAGTGGAGGGCCACCACAAGTGGCTCAAGTACTGGGACTTGTCCAGCCCAGAGAAGATAAAGCTTGGAGGGGGACCTCAGAGCAGCCACCAGTGCCTGCAAGGGGGCAACCAAGGACTTGAAGCCAGGCTCTTCACAGTGATGCATAGTGGGAAGGTGAGAAGGAACAGGCACAAGTAGAAATAAGAGAGGCTCAGAGTGGAGATGAGGGGAAACCTTTTTCCTCCCAAGGCCAGCCAAGTAGGTGCATAGGTTACCTAGAGAGGTTGTGCAGTCTTCATCCTTGGAGATTTTCAAGATCAAACTGGGTTTGTCTTGACCAGTCTTTACTGACTAGCTGAGTCTGCTTTGAGCAGGAGATAGGACTAGAAAACTCCAGAGGGCCCTTTCAACCTGTATTATTCCATGATCCTAAAAAAGGAATGAAACTGTATCAACCTTACTCATGAGAAATTAAGATTGAGGTTTTAACATTCTGGAAACAGATCATAATTCTAGAGTTAAAAGTAAGCTGAGTTTTCTATTTGAAAATATGGCAGGATATGATCATCCAAACAGTTTTCATTACATTGCAAAACAGTGAAGGAATCCCTCTTCTGAAATGCCATGTTAAGACATGAATTAGCAGGTAGAGTACAATATTCATGAAAGCTGTATAATCAAAAAATATAGTGGTGAAGCTTGTGTGCCTGATTCAGACAGGGATGGTTCTTAGTTAATTGATAAATCAAAGACAGGTTGCAAAACCTACTGGTAAGCTCCCTGGGAGTGTTGTTGTCTTATACTTTTGCATGGTTGTTTTGATTCGCATGTAGCTGATTTGCCTTCAGAGACATACGGGTATCTCTCAGATTCACCTCTGTGGCCAGATTTGGCTATAATGTGTGGTCAACATGTTGCATCATTGGCCTTGATTGAGTACATGATTTACCAAAGATACAGATTTCAAAATGCAGGTATATTAATTAAGTCTCCCAACATCAAAACTAATCTATTAGTAAAAATCATATGAGATTTCAGTCTACATCCCAAAAAACGTTAGGTAGCTACTTTGCAGTAAATCATTAGAACTTGGGCGCCTAAATACCTGTGGAAATCTGCAGTACTTGAGGTTTTACCATGTTGGAAAACACTACTGGCAAAATCTGTAGTGATACAAATCAGACATTTAGATGAGTAGTACATTCACATAATTATAAACAAAACTTCAATTAAGTCTTTGATTTCTTGTTAAACTTTAGATTGAAAGAGAAACTCTAAACTAGAAAAGAGGTACTTAGACCTCTTCCACAAAGAAGAATGTGGTCTGGATTTTGTTAAGTCATGTCTGCCCTTGGAATCTGTTGGTAAGTTAGTAAGAATAAACTTTAATTTTAGTTGCAAGACAGATTAGGCAGCTTTTATATCTCTGAGGAGCATTCAGAGGGACACTGTGGCAGAGTCTGAAATACTATAGACCTCCAGTGGTCTAGTTTCTAAGAGTGATCACATTGCTAGTATCATAAGGTCAAACTTTACAACGTAGTTACTATCATAGATAATTCCTTCAAAGATATTATATCCATTTCATCTTTCCTTTATGTGAATATGAGAAATACTTTTGCAGAATTATGGTTTGGAAAGATAAATTAATTTCTTAAAATGCCACAAAAATGTGCTATTAAACATAGGCAGAAATCAATGATAACTGCAAATATTAAAAAACCAAAACCAACCAACCAAAAAAACCCCCCCAAAAACCCAAAAACACACCAAAAAAACCCCCCAGAAACACCACAACATAAAAAAAAAAAAGCTAACTTTTGAGAGAAAGACTATTATGACTAAGGATAAAATACAAAGTAAATACAAAGAAACAGAAACCCCTCGATTATTAACTACTCTAGGAGAAACAGTTTTCTAGCATTCTGAGCATTAAATTTTTTTTCCTATCATTTCATATACTTAAAATCCAAAATAACAAGAAGCATCAAAATTATATTACAATAAGAAGCACAGTAATGAACATAAATCAGCTGCGTGGAACATAACCTTTCAAATCTTGCTATACTTCAAATTCACCTACTGCAATGGATACATTCTTGTGTATCTGGAAAAAAACCCTACCACCTTTTATCCTTTTTCCTCACAATTAGCACTAAGGAATTCAGGGGAGATGCCTGCCTACATGTGATGAAAGGTTTCAGGCTCTGTGACTCACCATGATAAAAAAAGTATGACAGAGTCAAAAGGACAAGAATCAGGTATTGGTTGTATTGAGTCAAGGTGGACTGAGACCTTCAGTCATGTAAAGCTAGTTGAAAATACATAAGAGAAATAGCAGATGGAATAAATTAGAGTAAGAATAGGAAAGCTGGAGGAGTTAGAAAGGGTAGATCTGAAGGTAAGGCTCCAAATTTTCACAGTAATTTCTCATGTGAATTATTCTGACTATGAAAATTACCAGATCTTGATATACTTCATCATTCCTTTAACATAACAATTTGGAATCATGCACTTTTGGGTTTGAATGAAAACCTCTGCTACTTCACACCTAATCCACATTCCTTCTCAGAGGGCTCCAGCTCACTGAACGGCATGGATGGGGGTGTATATTCCTGGGTGTGCACACTGGAGGGTGCTAGTATTTAGAAAAGAGTGTACTAATAGTGGTGGG
Source organism: Megaceryle maxima (assembly GCA_024605025.1). NCBI lineage: Eukaryota > Metazoa > Chordata > Aves > Coraciiformes > Cerylidae > Megaceryle > Megaceryle maxima. The sequence continues at coordinate 21,193 of JANHGN010013109.1, forward strand.
GTCTTCCCACACAGAGAAATCGAAATGGAAGATCTGAGGCTTTGTCATCTAGTTGCTGTAGGAGAGCAAGCTGTTACTGTGTGTTAGTATTCTGACTTGGCTTATCATCCAAGGTAGACAAATATCAAGCAATTTTTTATGCTTATTCAAAAATTTGGAGTCAGATTATGATTTCCATAGGTTCTATTACATATACTTAATGTACCTATATGCAAGTGTGTATCGTAGATAATTTTTCTATTAGTGTATTTGTACTTGTTTATGTGTGTATTTGCTTGTGTTCTCCTTGGGCTAATTTGAATGTCATTGAGGAGGTAAAGATGATGTATGGCATATTCTAAAGAAAGGTAATAAAAGTTAATATAGCATATTTCTTCCATACCTGAGTATATAAATTCTTGCTTACATGAGAAAAGACACAAAACAAATTGTAAACAAGGAACCATTTGGAATCAGATTATGCATGAATAATGATATGCAGTCTCATCTCAGAGATAAACAAAAAAGAAAATCTAGTTTAACCATTAATGATTTTAAGAAACATTTTTATTTTTCAAAGGAAATTGATAAAAGTAATAAAAAATGTGATTTTAAAAATAAATAGATTAATTTATCTTTTGATTCAAGGTAAATAATCATAAATACTGTACTTGGCCCTAAAAAAGGTAGGACACTTTAATACACACACTTGTCTGGGTGATGGATTTTGACCTTAACTTTATGATACTCATGTCTGTTTTCTTTAAAAACTCTTCCTGGCTTTTATGGCTGCTTCTTTACCTGCAGTTCTGTACTTATGTTAGTCACTCTGCATTTGATTTGAAGCTTATCAACGGGGAAATTCTTACTAGCTTCACCAGGCTCTAGTATCAGACTCTGTAGGTTTGATCCTTTTGCCCATAAAGTTTATGGCAAAACTTCTACAGACTTCAGTGCTTCTCTGACTGAGACTTCTGTATATCATTATGTGCATACAGTCGTGATTCATTTTTCCATTGACTTTTCCAAGTCTGTTGCACCAGAATTTTTTTCCACATAACTCCAAAAATGTTGGGGAGTCATTAGCTTTTTCTGTGCACTAGTAACATATAATTTATTTCTTGAGTCTATGTTTTTCACTTCAATGCTAGAGGAAGAAGAAAAAAAAAAAGCATTGTATTTAGGTTACAGATTCAGATTAAGTGTGCAAGTATAGGAAGAGAAATTTATTTCTTTTCTTTTTGCACACATGAGTAAAGCTCCTTAAGTGTTTGCAGGATTGAGGTTTTAATTTGTAACCTTAATCTGGCTGCACGTACAAGTCTAATAAAGTTTAATGATCATTATTAAAAGTTTATATGCAGGCAAATAGGGTTGCACATTTGGACTGGTCATTACTACCCTCCAAAAGAGAAGTAGCTTGTGGTAGCTCCAATTTTCCATTCAAGAGAAATAAGGACAGCAGGACAGTAGGGAGAATAGCATCTCCTCATCTTCCACACAAAACCTGACAATGTATTGGGTTTTTTAATGGGAACCAGAAGTGCTTCTTTTACAAAGTAAAATAAGAAAGAACACTTCCATTTAAAATAACTTCAATTTTATACAAGTGCTGTAAGAATGTTCAAATTCAGTACATTTAGAGTGCAGCTAGAGAGATCTGGCCAGTTGCCCCTGAAGAAACAACTTGTTAACACTAGTGTATGCTAAGAACACCGCAAATACAAAGTAGCTTCCCTGTTCTGCACTAAACCACATCATGGAGCTGTTTCTCAAGCACTAATTTTGCTGATCCAGTTGAGAAAATATTACAAATACTAGTAAAAGATTTTCACTGAAGCCGGTGTAGCACTACAAAACCAGTTTAGCTTCACCTCTCTGTTGCTTGGCCTTATCTTTGACATACATAACTTGGAACAAAACACTACTGCAGGATTTGCTCAGCAGAGCTTATAAAACTCAAGTAGTTACTCCTGTGAACTGGGTTCTACACCTGTGATTTAAGACTGTGTGTCTGAGACCAGAGGGTCTGATCTGGAAGAGGTAATCATGTCAATAAGTTGATTATTTATTTATTTTTTTAAAAATCTCATGGGTTACAGGGCAGCTTAGTTCTGCAAATGAAGTTATGCATGTACTTAACTCTTTGCTGGATCAGGTATTTTAAACTCTCTGGGGGAGGACATGTGTTTTTTTTATTTGGCTGTAAAGTGCCATGTATACCTATGGCACTGTATAAATAAATAATAATAATAGAAACAATAAAAACCATCTAGGGATTAAGCAGGCCTTTTAAAGAGGCCAAATGTTCTTCACATAAATCTTAGATCTAATTTGAGCTCTAATAAGCTCCATTTCCTGCTTTTCCAATATTTTTAAGCCGCGTTGCAATAGCTATCTTTTTTTTTTTTTTTTTTAAGAGTTGTTTTAAGAGGGCCCTAAGGCAAGTATCTAATCAACCTAATGGAATTTTCCATGCAGTTAAGTGTTTTATTCAGCTCAAAATGTTGTCTTTGATTAGACTTACCACCTTCTCTTTTGCCCTTTTACATTATTTTGGCAGGCTCTGCAGGTGTAAAAGCTCCATCTCCACTGCAGCTCCATCATGTGTGAAATAGCCTCACTGTGTGTGCCTGCTTGGTTGCCTCTGAGCTGTGGGAGAAAACTTCGGAGCCAGCTCTGCAGTTCCAGTCCCAGCTTTGCATCTACCTGTGCGTTCTAGACGTTTGACAGCCCTTTGTGCAAGGTACTCAGGTCAGCTCTTAATTAGCTAACTTGAATCCTGCTAGTGGCTATGTAGTGCTCAATACCATCCAGGCTAACTATCCAACAGCATTTGCCTGGAGTATGGGATAGTCTTTGTAGTCTTGTTGAACCCTAGTTGCTGAGTCTATAGTCTGTATTAGATTAATTAAAGCTAGCTCATGTATGCTTGTGAGAATTACAGTCCTCTTAGATTACAGTGTAGGGTTTTTTCTGTAGAATGTGGCCTGCTCAGGTGCTTTTAACAAATTCTTTTAGCAAATTCTTTTCTAGAATGAAAATTGATTTAAATCATATGAGCGGATAGCTTATTACATTATGCTTAATATTTACCCATCTCATGAGGTCTTGTGAGGATTGTTAAAGTAATATTTATACAGCATTTTGAAGATGAAAAGCAGTGCATTAGTGATAATTATTATCTACATTTATTTTCATGCCTCGGTTGAAACATCTTTTTATCTTTGTCTAAGATATTTAATTTTTCTTTTGCTCCTTTTTGCCTTTTTTTTTTAATTACTATGTTATTTAACTTCTTGGAATATCATTTTGGAGAAGAAAGCTGCTGTACAACAGGTTATATTATACTGTGTCAGATGATTCTTCTCTTTTTTGTTTTTCATCCCATGATGAACTGATGCTTTCAGTAATCCATTTTGCAACCAGAGGTTTATTCATGACAAAAGAATAGTTTGATTGTTCAGGAAATCAGCCAAGACTCAGAAGGCCTAGATTTTCTCCGTTCGGATACACATTTCTTGTTTGACATTGGAAAAATCACTTAATTTCTTCATGTCTCAGCTGGTCACCTGTAAAGCAGAAATGGTGTTTCCCTACTGCATACCTGGGTTGTAATATTACTTTTCTGTATTAGGCAGTGTTCATAAGTGTGGTAGGAGAACCAATATACTTCAAAAGGCATTGTTAATCTCCTGTGTGCAGATTACTCATAGGATCCAGTGACCTGCAAAATGGATATGGGGCCTGTATTTCACAAATACATAGTAATTTAGTTCTCAATTAACTAAAGAAGACAGTTTTTGTCTTCTTTAGTGAGAATCAGTAAACAGTCTTTTCAAGATAATTAATAGGCATATCTCTCAGGTCTCTGTCAATGTCTCCTTACAAAAAAAAGAAGATATATATACAGTGGTTATGGTATGGCCCTCAGAAAAACTATGATGTAGTTGGTTCTGTGTTGTTTTTTTTTTTCCCCCCCTTTGGATAGACATTTCTGTGACCATGTCAGATAGAAGCAGTAATTTTATTCTGTTATCTGGAATCCACTTGTTCTTGCCATGATATGCAAAAGCATATCTTCTGGGGAATGACATGTCATATTGATTTCAACTGAGGGGCTGTAATTGGTAATTGAATATAGGGACATACATGTCCATCCACCTTTCTAGGAGGTTACTGTCATATTCAAGCTATTCCCTACTGTAAGTAGCAGGGGAAAATATGAAGGCATTTACAATACATGATAGGACAAAAGCTTCTAAACATAAACAGTCATGTTAGTTTCTTGATCAGCATGCAATGCTGAAAATGTGGGGAAGATGGAGATCAAAATTTATCATATTTTAACTGAATTCAGTTATGCTTTTCAAATGGTTCCTCTATCCCAGTGGGAATAATCCATGGCAAGATAATCTTACTTAATAGTTTATTTCTAAAATGCACCTTCTTTTCTCTGTGCATGCAAGTGCTTTATAGCTCAATGAAAACCATTGTGAAACAGACACTAAAACATTATCCTAAAAATCATTTCACTTTCTGCCTTAAATGTAGCCATTAAAGTAATAAAAGAGGTCTACTACACAAGGAAAAATTGAAAACCAGGAAAGTTTATATGTGAGGATAACAGATCACTCTAATCATGTTGAAGTTTCTATCAGTTGCAGTTTCACTGACTTGAAATTGTACTAGATGGACCCAGATCCGACATTCCCCACTGAAATAAGGTTGTTTGCTTGAAGAGGCAAACATTTCCTGAATGTATTACTGTGGAAGAATGAAGATGAAGTTGGAACCTATGAAAGGCTATGAACTCTTTAGCAGATGTTAATGTTCAAAAAATTAAATTGATTACTAGTGGAAGACGATCCAGTAGCTTTATTGTATTCCAGTCCAGTTCTGATGGTCTTCTCCTTGTACATCCAGTACTGAAGTTGAAAAGTCTGCTACAACATAGTCAAGGGAATTTCCTTATATAAAGGCAGGAATTAATTCTAACTTTTTCAATTTACATTGCTTTTCTAGTTAATATAAGAGATGTAAATGAGTAGTAGAATGTTTTTCTTTTTGTGACCCATTTATATTCAGAATCTAAACTGCTCTTTTCTGAAAACAAGTTATCTCTAACTTATTTGTTCAGCTTCTTCTAGAATAGTATCTCAATAGATACTACACCATTGGATCTTACTGCCTTAACATGAGATATTTGTCCTTTTAATTCTGGCTTGGAGATGTCCCATCTCCTGTGCAATATTAATAAGACAGGTTTGGAAGGTTTTATTAAGATTCTTTTAAAAGCTGGTACTTGTTTCCTATCTATCCCCAGCTTTAGAGACTGGCTTGTATGATTAATCTGCCTCCCCATTCTTTTCAACACATCTGTGTGCAACTTCATAGGCACCCCACTCTGATCTGAAACTCGTCTCTAAAATGCTATCTTCAAGATTTTTAAAAGCATGATGCAAAACCTGTATTTCCTGTAAGTTTGAGATGAAGAAAGCAGTGTTTTCAGAATACCTCTGTGAATCAAAGAAATATTTCTTGTGATCACAGTACCTGATGTCCTCTATACAAATATTCTCCTTAGATGTAACTACAAATTAATGTGGCAAATTTTTTTAACCTTTAGATATTGTGTCCTGCTTCTTCCTTTTTTTTTTTTTTTTTAATTAACTTTCTAACAGTATTTTGGTAGGAGCTGTTAAGGTAATATTGTAGAATGTATTTTCAGCTCTAAAGTCTTCATCTGCAATTATTTTCCTCAGAAACATAATTCTGTACTTATGTACATACATGCACATATGCATACACACACCCCTGTAGATCCATATAAACAGAGATAATCAGTGACTGTGACTCCACTAATTATGATCCTCTGCACGTGGTCAAACTAGCTAGGGAACCTGCTTGTAACTAGGAACTACCTGTTTAGAAGAAACTAATAACGCATTCATGACTGGTCTGTGAAAGATAGACTACATCCAGAAAATTGCTATGTTCAGCTTTCTGTTACAAAAACAGGTATTGCCAGACAAATGTTATCACACTATGAAAGAGGCACTCAGCAAGAAACCCTGGAAACTGTGTCTTGCAATTGCTATTTTTACAGATGGATTCTGTTAAAATATTCAAATGACTAGCACTATGGCAGTAGATAGCATGTTGAATAGTGTTCTCTTAGCTGATGGTAGCATTGACCTCCTAGAGAAACCTGTTTTCTATAAGTTATGTACCAATTTGCAATACAAAGAACAGCAAAGTATTTTATTTTATTTTGATACCTACTGGCTTGTCACAGATGTATTTTTATAAACCTGAACATTGCTATCATTAAGCTGCCTGAAGACTTGCTTTTCAGCTGAAGCTTCTACAGAGCTGCAAAAGATGATAATACCTCAAAAATGTATTTGTTTGCCATTCACAGTGTGTAGTGATGCAGGAATCATAAGACAATAGTGTGAAATCTTGAGTAAGAAAAAGTAGCTCCCTTCTAAAATCTTTGCCCAAAACTTGAAGCTAGAATTTATTCTGTGAGAACTCATAAAAAATAGGAATGAAAGCACATTGAGAAGTGAACAGTCAAAACCTGAGTTGAACAGAGCCCTCTTTAGTTTAATTTTAATTGTAGATCTGGAAGTTAACTGAACTTTCAGAAGAGACACATAGAAATAAAAAAGCAGGGTAGTAAAATCTCAGTATTGAAGAACCAAACATATACATAGTAAGCATGAAAGTAAATGTTATCATGCCAGATAGATCTCGGAATAAAAGGGTTGTATGTAACCCTGGATAGTTAGCAGGAGTCAAGATCCTGTCAGGACATTATTTCCTATAGAGTAATGGTCGTGTGGTTAAATTGCTCACTTTCAGTAAGTAGTTACATTGTAAGTATTTTGATGAGTTTGCCATCTATGAGTCCAGAACAGCCATGTGGGACTCCTGATAAACAACACTTTGTGCTGAGATCAAGCTAAAGTAATGAATCCACTGAAGGATCACTTTCATCCCAGAAGCCCCAGGAGTTGTTTGTAGTTACTGCTTGGAGTGGTACCTTGTTTGAATATTTCAAAACTAAGAATGCTTTCCTAGTCTGAAAAATTTCACACATAACCCTAAATTTGCTTTGTCCCCTTCATGGATGGAGGTCTTCCATTAGCTTCCACTCTGTCACCTTGGCATGACTTGTGCTCATGATCCTTTCTTGTACTTCTCCACGTATCATTGTTTTCATTACAGAAGTTCACTCTGCTCAAGGAGTCAAGCACTCCCCAACATTAAAGGTATTTGACAGCCAAACCAAACTCTGCATCTAAATATTACAGTCCTTAGAGAGAATAGAAACAAAATACATAAATACATGGGTGACACGTTGGCTTAGTAATATGATTAGCAAATTTCTAGTTGAGTTCAGCAGGACAGATTTGCATCCAAAATATCAATTGCTCTATCCACCAGTGCACTTTGAAATAAGCTGGATGTGAAACCTGCTTTATTAATTTCTGTTGACAAGTGAATTTAACTTTGCAAAGTGTTTTCTGTTTGTATTTTGTTAAATTTAGCTATCCTAAAACAATCTGAGAATTTAAATGAGTTTCCTGTCCATGTACATTTGTAATTTTTGTACTACTCATTTCTTTTCTGATAGCACATTGTTTTATTCTTTCACTCTTTAAAAAAAAAAAAAAAAAAGAGAAAAGAAAAACCTGCCACAAAAGTGAATTTTTTTTTTATTGCATTTCATTTTAAGTCGTCTTTTTAAAGATCTGTCATTTATACAATGACAAGAAAACTTTCTAAATTGGAACTAATTTATGAATTCCTTCTTTTTGGCATAATGTCACTTTGCAAGTTAAAATGATAATGACTGGAAAGATCAAATATGTTTATCTAAAAAAAGAAGAAGGGTTTTAAGGTTTGCTCTCATTAGAAATCTTTGCAAACTCTGTACACAGCAGGCATTATAGATTTTTTTGAGTGCAAAAATCTTTTAGGTTAAGAAAAAGCTGTAGCTGAGAAAGGTAAAGTTTGAATCCCTTTATCTAACAACTATAGATGGGTGAAATATCTGGTTTTCACTTATGTGTTTATTGGAATGAAACTCGATTTTCTTGCCAAACCAACCCTTCAGAGTACTGCATATATGTGAGTGGATTCTTTCTACTCACCGTTCCATTCATGTGCAATCCTTTGATTGCACAAATATTCATAAAACAGTGTGGTAGCTGGCACAATATGTGATGAGAGGCTACAACACTGAGATGCACAGCTGAGCCTTTGCAACCAGTAAAGTAAAATACATGTTGTTTTTAAATAACTTCTCCCTTGTAACAGAGCGATTTAGGAATATGCATCCAAATGGGTTACAGTGGAACTGTTGACCTCTGTCTTTCCGTTACAAGGATTGTGATGCTAAGGAAACAACTAAGCTGGGCAAATGAAGTAGAATTAATACCATTATGTTCACAATATGCCCATTGCCTGCAGGGAATGCTGTCGACTGATCTAATAATACCAGAATCTCATCCTCACACCAAGCTAAAATGCATCCATATGTTTCTTATCAAGACCACTGGTGGCACAAGTCCTTGATCCAGGCAAGTAATAGTCTTCAAAGCTGTACAGAAGAAAAGTTTCATTTGTTACTGTTGCTGTGCCCTGTACTATTGCTTCCACTTCCACTCTGAATTTCTTGTTACTACTGGTAATGTTGAAACTTCACCATCTATTCTCTCTTCCAAGATGTCAGTTTGTATTATTATCTTATGTTTTAATTTCTCGTGATGTGCTTTTCAGCAATGAAGTGTTTAAAAGTAGTATGAAGAAGATATTAGTGTGTGATATAAGAAGGAAGAAGTATGTTTTCCCCAATCATTTTCTTTCAGTGAAGATGCAAATGTTTCTAAAGCAAGTCCTTACAAATAATTACAGAAAAATTTTGAAAATGCTACAGAAATGTCATATGAGATTTCCTAATGCTTTGTCTAGGCACACTAGATTCAGTGCAGATTTCAGACTGCAAGTGAATAAGGAAACAATTTCTACCTTATATTACCAAAAATAGATGTTGAATGAGCTAGTACTTTCACCTTTATCTCATTTTAACTATAGCTTTCACACTAGAAAAAAATCCAATATCTGATGCAAAAGCATAAAAAGATTAGAAATAAAAATATAAATATGAGTAAGGTAAAAAAAGATTCAGACTACATTGTTTTCTATTTAAATCAGTCTGAGGATTTCTTTTTTCTCCTTTGAGATTATGCAGAAAGTTCCTATCCAAAATTTTCCTTTGACACCACATACAGCTGATCATTGTGACACTGAAGGAGATCTCACAGTTGAGTGGTGATCTCTGAATGTCTTAGTGTCAGAAGCTTCCGCTGTCATGCCCTGATTGTGCTGTTTTCACTGACTAAACACAACTTTTGAGGATCGGTGGTTTTAGATATGCTGAAAAAAAAATTAGTATCTTTACTCACAACATAACCCAGAGACAAATAAGTGTGCTTTGTCTTTTTATCTCTAGAATACTTGGGGGTTTTTTCATCCTTTATGTACAAAATTTCTAAGGCAGTTTAAGTGTGATATGGGACAAAAGCTGTCCTTTACATGTGGTATTCATACTGATAATGCTGAAGCATACAACTTAGTACAATTCTCAGTTTTATACTCAGGGCCTTGAAGATGAAAGCAGAAGTAGAAAGACTACAATTACGTAACGTGCCCATGAGCTGTTATACACAACTTCAAATCACTATTGAAATATGAAAAGTGAACGCAAGAGCAGGCACTGCAGCTGGTTGGCACAATAAACAAGTTTCATTTATGTCACATATTTGAAGCACAAGAAGATGGGAGTGTCTATGATCAACAACATATTAAAAGCTTTTTCAAAGAAAATAAGTGATCCTAAGTTATCTGGATGCTATCCAGATTTCTTTGGAAGTGCTCTAATATGAGGATAATTGAAAGCCAATCTCTGAATAAAGATTTAATATTAATCTTTATTCTGAGATCAGAAATCTATGCTATTTCTGTACATTAGCTGTCACATTTGTAGGATCTTGTCCTTGACTTATGTGTTTTACTTCAAATTCTTTTTTTTCAAAGATAATTTGAGAAATGTTGGGGTGCACTGAGATACGTGCTGCTAAGAATCTGTAGTGTTTGTACAACATATTCAGGAAACTTTTCACTGAGCAGAGAGACTGTGAAAGATGATTTTACTAAATATTCCTGAAATAGATTGTGTCAGTCCATTATCTGTACATGTGAATAAAGATGTCCTTGAAATTATGTATTTAAAACTAAGTAATTTGCAGATGGTAGTGGGACAGCATTTAGCTTTTATATTAAATTCATCAAACACCATTTACACCAGCTTTATCACAGGAAAATTTTGATTAATGATTTCTGTTCAATTTAAAACATGTATTAAGCTAGTTAAGAACCTCTGTATAGGACTGAAAATTGAGTTCCAGCTCCACCTTGAGAACCAAATCCTCTTCTCTTTCCCACCTGCCTCTCTCCATATAGAGAGAGTTAGAGCATTATATAAGAGACAGTACAAGGACTGTGCTATCATTACAAGCATTCCATCTGTAGAAGCATGACAGGGTGCAAGAAGAATTAGTTCATGGTTGTTTATTCTTTACTTCTAAACAGGAAATGTGGTAGAAAAGTCATGACACTGTTCAAGAAAGATTATCTTGGTGTATTTTTTTTAATTATTATTTTCATGGAGGAGGAAGAAGAATAATAGAGATCTGAAGTCTTGAGCAGTTCCTTCTTGCTAAAAGAATTATCTTTATTATATTTCTTTAATAGAAAGCCCAGTATCTGACTACAAGTGATCCCAGAGAAAAATTTTGCCTAACGACCCACCTGGATATAGCTTGGTGTATATGTTGAGGTACTACAATGATGTCAGTGTGAAATCACACCAATGTGTCTGAGGATATGGTTTTGGCCAACATTTTTCTTTAGAAGCATGAATATAATTTTCAGTGAAAGCTTTAGAATTCTTCACTGTTATCACCAGTCTTTTTATTTTGGATGCAGCGTGTCTGTCAGGCAAGTGTTAAAAATAATAATTTTGGAATGTTCTGGCCCCAGTTTGTAGTATTGCTGTTGTACTGTGATATTGCCACGTTGTAATATTGACTACTTAACTCTTTCGTTTTCCTGTTTGAGCTATCTATTTGCCTTGGCAAATCCTTAAGCAGGGGCACCAAGTGAGGAGGCTCTGGCTATTATTTTAATCTGAATTCTTCAGATTTAGCATGAGTACAATTTATTTCTGTAGTACCAGTGTATATATCCTACTATGGTCAAGTGCTGTTTTGAATGGATTTCCAAAGGAAACTCTGCCAGAATCATAGCTTGTTGGCTGCAGTTAGAATAATTCTAGTGGAACTTCCAGTGGAATCACCCAGTTGGTTAAAGGTTAAAGAGCCTTGGTAAAGCTGCCAAGCCCTGGTACTTAGCAGCAGAGAATTTTAGGATTCTTCTTCTTCTGTTCCTTTTTGCTTTTAAATAAATGTAACTTAGAAAAGTCTGTCATAGCCTGGAAGGTTTGTGCAGACAGAAGGTAGTTAGTAAATGGAATTATGTGCAGAAAGACTTTAATCCCTGCAGCCCTTATATAGGAACATCTGCTTGAATTACAGGCTGTACATAAATTGTGTGTGTGCTTGTTTTTGTCACAGATCTTTCCCCTCCACCCTCTGCTCCCCACAACTTTTATGATGGGGGGGAGCTAATTAGTACTTCCAGCCCCCCCATTAGTGAAACTTGATATGTTTACTAAAAAAATAATTACGACATTCCATTCATAAATCTTTAGCAATGTCAGCATTATATTGATGGAATTATGATGTCCCAGTACAAATTGTCTGACCTGCTTTATGTTCCCCAGCACATAATTAAGGTGGCGGTGTGTTAAAGGAAGTAATTTTGTTCAAAGCTTTGGCACCAGCCGTGCAATGTCTTTTGCTCGTATTACTAACAGTTACCAGTCAATGTAAGGAACTGCACTATGTTTGTCTCTGGGACTAGACATATTCTTGTAGCTCTGGGCACAAGGCTTTGAGTAACACAGGCAAAATTAAAAATAATGTTCTGTGCAGTGACTGTGTCAGGGTTTGGGTCTTACTCTCCTGAGGATTTGAATGACCAAATAAATTGATAAATGATGGCAAGAAAAGCTTAAAACCAACAAGCTTTAAGTTTTTTTTTCACAGATATTTTGAAACATAGCTTGTTGCCTTTCTTTGTAATCTTTGAACTTTCTTGCTCTTTTCTTTGAAGACAGAAATTTTAAGAGAGTCTCTAGAATGTTTTTGAAACTCTGTTAGCAAATACAACTTTATTGTCAGAGTGCATCTTCTGAATATTGATTCTAGGGGATTTCTTGAGAAAATTCCAGTGGCAATGTAGGATCATGGTCCATCAAACAGCTAAGAATGCGAGCCCCTCTAAAGTTCCTGAGTAATTGCATTGTCAGTGAGAAGGACAATGCTTCTTTACAATTCATTTATACAAATGTCTCACCATTTGCAGTCACTGATGAGGTCTCCAAGCCTGTTGACTTTTATTAAATTGGGTCTGAGCCTTTGTAGAATCATATTTCATGAGCCTTTCTCATGTATTTTTCAGTGAATTCCAGGTGCAACTTGTAGTTGCAAAATGTCCTTGCATGTTAGATTGTAGGATTTGGTTGAGCATAAAAAAAAGTTGATAAAAATGCCTAATTACTAACAAGGTAAATGTGACTAATGTTTTTTCTTTATCCCTGTGAAGCAGTCAGGGTTGGGTGGGTGATAGGAAAATAGCTGCTGTTAGTTTAATTTAGGAATTGAAATACCTAGTACCCTGAAGACACTGAAATATGAGCATATGAAGACCTCTTTCTGTTTATTTTATTCAGTAGAAAAAAAACCCTACTTCTTTACAGAATTTATTTTCTTTGACATGTCAAAGGAAATTATATTGATGATGGTTAGCTGTAGAATCAGCAAAATAACTCCAGCGTAAGGGATTAAAATAGTAGCATTGATAAGTTTTATTACAAATTGAAGTAGGTTATTGCTTAAAAAAAACCCTTTTGGTATGAAATTTTCAGTTTTACATAGGTTATGTCTTTAAATAGCAACAAATTCAATTTCTGTTAAAATTACATGCATTCTAATTCCTGCTACAGCTAGTACATGGTATAATATTTACAGTTGTTGAAAGGAAGAACAAGCTATGTGTCTAGAAGCTTGTGCTCACATTTGAACATGTCTAAAACTTTCCCCTTGAAGTCAGGAGAACATTTAATCCGGGGTTCATTTTAAATTGTCTTTCCAGATAGTTACATAGCCTGAGCATATACAGTCCAATCCCATCATTTATATTGAGTCTGCCATTTTTTTTATATACAACATTCTCTTAAGATTTCAGCAAAGCTTATAGGATATGTTTTGCTATCATTGGATCTTCAACACTTCCAAAACAGATTAATAACTCAAAACATACATTTTAAAACAACTTTGCTCCTATGAGATGGTACAATACTGGCCTTTCTGCTATTCTCTAAGTGAAAACACAGTGAGAAATTCCTTGAAACTTGTACTGTTCCTTTCAGTTAATCTGAACAATACAGACATTTCATTTCAGCATGCTTTTCTACTGTTGATTCAAACCTACAGATAAGGGTCCTAAATAAACACATATTTAAACATATAGAAATAAATTCTTGAAAATTCTAAATTTTAGTCTTTTTATACCAATGTTAACCCGTTCTTTGAAGTCTGTTGCTTTTGAGGTCTATAAAATATGTCACTAGACAGATTGCCTTGTGAGGCCAAAATTAGCTGCTACTCTTTATTTTAAAATATTAATTGCTGATTAATTTCCATGCAAATACACCGGCAATTATTTATTGCATTGTGATGACTTAGCTGTTTATAGCCTGTAAATTGAAGAATTAGGTGTATGTAAATATCTTGACTATAGTGGAAAATAGAAAGACACTGCTTAGTAATAAAAACTGTCTTATTCAATTAGAAGAATATTATGTATCCTGTTTCCTTCTAAACACCATAGGGTCTCCTAAACATTCACAGGGTCGGTATTGACCAGTCAGTTCGTCTCATTGCAGATTATAGCAAGCCTTGTACTTAAAATTACATTTCAAATAAAATAAAACAAAAATTTTACCATCTATAAACAGAGCTGTGTCTAAGAACTTTGAAAATCAAAGCTAAAGGGAAGAAAAAAATTCAGAGTAACATTTATTTCTGAACAAAGAAGTTTCAGAGTGGCTGAAACTATTTGACAAATAGTCTGAGTAGAAAAAAATCTGACAAAAATGTTTCAACACAATGTTGAAATGCTTCATTTTGAAAATGTCAAAATGAACTGTTTTGACGTTTCTAAATGTTTTGGTTTTGTGCATTGTAATGGAAGCCAAGGAAATAAAAGGCTAAGTTCACAGAACTACTTGAAGGCTGTGTCCTCTTACCAAATAAATGCCACGAGATGCCCTGGCTCAAGTACACCTCTTCCTGCCTTCCAAGAGAGTGCCCTCACCCTTCCACAAGACAATGTGTTCTCTGATTCTCATCATCTTGACGATGATCCACTTTGCATGGTCAACTTGTATATCACTGAGCAGAGAAGGATTCATTCTCACATCCTAGTAGTTCAAACATGTGCTAGGAAGACAGAAAAGCCTGAATTTCTTCCTGTGCAGTGAATCCAGCAGAGACTGAACTTTAACCAAGGACTCTGATGGCTCAAGAAACTGTATTACCCCTGTGGCAACAGCTGCTTGGGAGTGAAGCATCCTTAGTCTTCTCCTCTGTATAGTGTATTTAAATGTTATTCATTGAAGGGAGTGAAATTCATCATAAACTCTATTTGGAGTGTCTTTGGATAATAATCCTTGGGTATCTAATTTTTTTTTTTTCCCTTTCTTTTTCTTAGTTTCCCCAATTAAACTTTCTTTATGAGAAGATTATTGAATAACTTATTTCACTTCTGGTTTGGTTTGGTTTTTAACTAGTCACCTGACAAGATAAAATAATCAGTATTTTAGCATTCCCTCTCCATTTGATTAAATCTGCAAAACTAATGATGCAACAAGATTCCATATTTGGACTGATGGAAGTTGCATGAATGTGTCAAGGATCAGAATTTATCTTTACATCTACTAGGTTGCTGTCTCAATAGGTGTAAATCAGCATAGCTCCATTCATTTCGGTAAGGTGTGCTCTTTCATACTAAGCAGGGAATTGACTCACTCTATTTTGACTTATATTAGGTAAATTGCAAAGAGGTGTGCTAATGTGTTTGATTTTTCCCTACTAATTTTACTAAGTTCTTACACACTGTTATGCATCTTCTTGTCTAAAGACACATCCCTGGTTTTATTGACTCAAATGACATATTCATAAACATGAGGTAACTAATGCTTTATGTTTCTGGAAGAGTGAGATCTAGGATTCTTAAGTCTGCTACATTTTGAGAAATAATATCTGTGCTATGCATATTTGTGTGTGTGTTGGTGTGCATGTACAAGTGTATATTGTTCAAATCCATCATTTCTGTTGTTTTCTTTCCACCTGACAATTGAACAAGACAGAAAAAAAGCAAATTTAGCTTAAAGAAATTATATTAATCTCCATTCAAACAGCAGTACAAACTTTTCATGTCACTAGTTCCCATGGGCATAAGAGAACAGCTGTAAGACTCTTATTTAACTTTTTTCAGAGTATTGTTGTCATCTGCAGCTGCATAACTTAAGATAGTGAGTCAAAACTGTTACAGAACAATATTATATGGGCTCTATTAAAATGGAGGAATATAAGTATGTGGCAGATATCCTCCCATTCTATTTTTTTAAAACTCCACCATTGCAAAGCACGTCATTGTGACACTTTTATGAAAACAAAAAGAGTGCATAATTTTCCAAAATATTCAAGAGTTTCTTAAGGTCACTTCATAAATTGTTAGACTGTGCCCTTTGCCTTTTTCTTTTCATAATTTCCATCTGCTGAAAAAAATCTGTGCAAAATACAACTAAATCAGAGAAATCATAATGCATAAGGCCATGAAGAGCAAGCCTAACCTATTATAGAGAGTTCTAAATCCTCCTGTTTTCAACCCCATTGATGATAGCATTGTACACATGCCCAATTAAAGTTTAAATATATGTCATGGTTCAGATTAAGATAAAAATGAGCTTTTCTGAACCAGGACCTCTTAACTGCTCTTCTGAAATCCAGTAAGTTCAGAATACGTTGGATTGCTTTCACTGCACTGAAAGGTCAGGCCTTTAAATACATGTTTAGGGAAAACTGGGTTTTATTAAGCCAAAAGCATATAGTTTGAGACCTTTTTGTGCAGAGATAGTCCTGTTGAATTATGTCCCATTACAAGGTTACACAGTTAAAGCACAGGCTCTGACCTCTTTCTGTAATGCAAACAGGGAGTCAGATTTAGGGGTATGAAGATGTAGGGATTGTCAGAAGAATTAAGTCCTTCTCAAACATCACTAGATGAGCCTTTTGAGCTTAGACGGTCTTGTAATTTTGGCTTCCAGCCTCTATAAGTCTAGTGAATAAGTTCTTTTTCTCAGTAAGGTATTTAAATATATTTCCAGGGCATATATATTTTAGATCATATATATATATATTTTATTTTTTTTTTTCCGCTGCAGTAGATTCCTGGCAGCAAACAGACATAAAAAATTAAGTGATCAGTCTAATATAAGCAAATGGGGAACTCCAACTGATCCCAGTTTGAAGTCCTTTGCTGGTATATTTATAATATCATTCTGATTTAATAGAAATTGCAGGATTTATACAGTAAATGATTCCATAGCCTTTTCCTGTTTGACTCAGCACATTTATGCATGAAAAGTTAATTTATGTTCTTAACAAGTTTGCACACAGAGAAATAATTTTTGTATATATAATAAAATTTCTCTTTAAGAAATTAGATCTATCCTTGTAGTACAAATCTTTGTTCAATTCGGTTTTGCATTAATTATAAATATTATGCATAAATATATAAGCCAAGTGAGAGATTTGAATAAGAAGATAACATGTTTCCTAGGCAAAATATTGATATAAATTTCTCCTGGTTTTCACTAGTGAATTAATTGTTGCTTTTTACTAGATTTTTTGACAAACTTTTTTTATATACTTAAGCAATACCACATGATTGAAATCAGAAGTACTGTTTAAGTGAGGATATATCTAGAGGAGTATGGTATTATGTTCATAGTATTTCTTGTCCTCCCTCTTGAAATCAGAAGTCAGTGTATAATGTTTTGTTTTGTTTGGGTTTTTTTTTTTTTTATTTCAGTAAAGGAAAGTCATGTCACTGTGAGAGTTTAATGTACTAAATTAAGCAGTAGTCAGAAATGTAAGTCTAAGGAGTTTTCTTGCTTCAAAACATAATATAAAATAAATATTTAGTTTTTATTCTAAAGGTTGTCACTGTACTTCGTAACATTCATGAATGAGATCTGAATTTTCATATCCTAATTTCATCAAAGTGCTTTTCATTCAAGGTTTGACTAGGTATTGCTGGCTCTTACAGTGGAACAAAGCCCACTAAGACCAGTGGAAAGATTTTATGAACGTCAGGGCAAATTTTGTATTGGCAAAAGTAGCCAGTATGTGCCATTAGTAGTAATGTTCATGCATATGAAATTTCATATTTATTTTAGTAAGATGTATTGGGGCTGATGTAAGACAGTGCCATGTTTGTCATTTGGTATATGATGGCTCATGTATGGACATAATTTGAAAAGGCAGAAACAGACCTCAATTTCAGCTTTGATATAAACCTGTCCTTAAAAATACAAATATCTTGCTGCTCAGGGCCTGCCTCGACATCTAGTTCTGTTTTGCGTGGCATTTTGTGCACTATCTGCTACTGGCTGTTGCCAGCTGCTTTGTGAAAACTGAATTCAGCCAATTGAGTGCAGGCTGCATATTGTGAAAAAACATCATTGTTCTCATCAGTCTTTGAGCCAGTCTGTACTTACATGCAGTTGTGAGTGCAGACCTGGTGTGACCTGGGAGCACCTGGACCGCTATTTGTACAGCAACGAAGGTGGTGAGGGGTCTGGAAAGCATGCCTTATGAGGAGAGGCTGAGGGACCTGGGGTTGTTTAGTCTAGAGAAGAGGAGACTGAGAGGAGACCTTATTGCTCTCTACAACTACCTAAAAGGAGGTTG